>JAGXCT010036750.1:9225-78167 GCA_022495035.1 Philopotamus ludificatus | reverse complement strand
GACTTGGGTCATGACATATTGTCAGGGCAAGACGAAGAACCAGACGTTGCCTTAAAAACCCTGGAAAACCTTACTCGTCATGGTTGTTTTGGCAGTACTTTCTTCCTTGTATTATTATTACTATTAGAAATTTTAGAATTACTATTTTTCGGTGCATTGCTCTTTTAAAAATAATTGTTTTTCATTAATTCTTTTTAATTTTTCGTCTCAATTTTTTTAAATATTTTTTACAAAAGTTTATCGTTATCAAAGCGAAAGTTACAACGGAAATTTATTAATACACGCATTATTAATTAAATGATTAATAACAATATAATTATAAATAATATCGTCCGTCCACCAGCGTCTTAATCGATCAAATCTTTATGGTTTATTTGTAACTTCACTTGTTATTCTATTTAGAAAAAAATATCCGTCGCCTGTGTGCGCCACACAATCTGGCCATATGAATGGCACACTTCTGCTCTGGGAAATGATAGGAGTCGCAGCGAGCCATGTCCAGTGAATGCGGGAGTTGTGGCATCATAACGATGATCTTTTTGACCTAATTTCTTTCCACACCCTCCATTTTTTTCACAAGATATAAATCGGTGAACACACCGTACCATATGAAACTTTTTTGACAGTCAACAATAAAGTGAGCATCTAATATATCAATGTCAATATATGTCAGGAACAAGTGTACCAATACTAAACGAGAACATTTGACTTATATAGTCTGCAAAATTAAAAAATTCCACATATTTTTTATCAAATTTTTATTTTTATTTGGCTATATCGATTCTTATTTTTTAATCAAATTTTTTTTTATATAGATACCCAATATAGAGGCGAAAATAAATTTTCCAAAGCACGATACATTAAGTTCCACCGTTGAGGTATGATTTTAAATGCGATATTTTAGTTTATTGTTCTTATTAATAATCGGGATACTTTATAGGTAACTGAAGTTGATCCGAGCAGTTCAACGATGCAACCTAAAGTAATATTGAATGACAAAGATAGAACTATATTGTAGTAAGTTATATAGATTTTCATAAAAACTCTTTTTTCCATGAAAAAGCATTAATTTTTTATTTTATTGTAGTAAAAAAATTAGAAATACTCATCCGAACACCTTGAAAGAAAATAATGTCAACGTTAATAACGATGCCGATATTACCACACCAAAAAATGATGTTTTAGCAATTAAAACGCAAGAAAATAAAAATACCGTCGATTTTCACATTGCCGATAATAATACAAATGCGGTGCTCGATGATAAAAATAGAATTACATCTCCATTAAAACACCAATCAAATGTATCTATTATTATGAAAGAATATTATGCTGCAATAGAAATTAATCAAGGGAAGAGAGATAGTTTAAATAAATCGAAAAATATCTTCAATCCCAATAATAAATTAGTAATTAACAACCAAGATATTTCAATACATTCGATTGCTGGTAATGATTGTGCAGAAAATAATATAATATCATCGGCATGTGAAAATAATGACGAGATTGATGCAGTATATCAAACCGAGGAATCAAATAATACAGGATTGAATCGTTTTCATTCTGATATTAGCAATAAAACAGTAAAAAATATATCTCTGATAAAAAATAAAGCATTAGACGAAACGCCTGCTTTAATTGTAAAAAATAAAAAGAGTGCCAGAAAAAATAATAAAAGATTAACGAATATTAAAAGGGTTAAGTTGAAAAATAGAATTAAAAATGTTGCCTTATTGAGAAGAAATAATATGAAGTCGAAAATTATGAAACCTTTAGACATTGGTTCGGTAAATACAGAACGGAATGTTGATCTGGATGATTTAATATCAAATCACAGTGACGTGTTAGAAGATAACGACAATGTCGATGAAGCTTTAAAACAAATCGAAAAAACCAAAAGTCATTTAATTAATAATTTAACATCTCCAACTGTGAAAGAATCGCCGATTATATATAATTCAGTATTAAACAGTAATCCACTAATTGTGACATTAAAAAAACAAACTTTTATTAACAAGGAAATTAATAACGATAAAAATAATGTTGATAACGACATTATATTAACGCCTTCCCAAATCAAAACTATCAAATCCAACGCGAAAAATATGGAGTATACCGATTTTGTAACTATTCCCAAAGTTGCGCCTGAGGATAATGCATCATCGTTAGATAGTAGAACCATCAAAGTCTTAATTAAAGACAATATTGGGTTTTTGGCAATAAATAGAAGCATTGAAAAAAAAAAAAAACCACGAACTTCTAATAAATCATCAGTTGTTGCGAAACGTAAACCGGTAACAAAAATTAAAGCTGGAAATAAAAAAAATAAACAATCTATCAAAAACCCATTACCAAAAGTTTTGAAATTAAACTCTTTACCGAATGCCAAAATCCACAATCAATTATCAAATATCAATATTAGTCCGGAAAAACAAAATCTGCTCGACTCGTTGAATTTGCTGCCGTCCGAAGAGTCGATAATAAATAATTTGGTCGTGAATAATTCCAATGGGAATATTAAAAAATATAAAAGTCCCGCCGATATCAGATCTGAATTGAAATTAAAATTAAATATGGAAAATTCGCCGAATAAAGTTATGAATAATTATGAAGTGGTGGAAAATAATTCAAACAATGAAATCTCCAATGTGAATGAGATGAATAATATAATCAATTATAATCCCGTTACTCCGGATGTGAATTTAAATGTTCCGATAGAACTACAAAACTCTACGTTTTATAACGAACCAACTTTTGAGAGCATTCGGACAGATGCAAAAACTGATAAAATTAATTTAAATGTTATCATTTTACCTGAAAATATAGCTGCCGACACCAACACCAGTAATATAAATATCGACACCGATACTAGCGATATAACTCTCGACTTTGAGAACACTCGGACAGATCCCGAAACTGTTAAAAATAGTTTAAACAATAGTCAAGAAAATGATATCATTTTACCTGAAAAAATAACTACTGACCCCAACATCAGAAATATAAACATCGACACCGATACCAGCAATATAACTACCGACTTTGAAAGCACTCGGACAGATCCCGAAACTACTGAAAATAATTTAAACCATAGTCAAGAAAATGTTATCATTTTACCTGAAAAAATAGCTACCGACCCCAACACCAAAAATATAAATATCGACACCGATACCAGCAATATAACTACCGACTTTGAGAGCACTCGGACAGAACCCGAACCTGCTAAAAATAATTTAAACAATAGTCAAGAAAATGTTATCATTTTACCAAAAAAAATAACTACCGACAGCAACACCGGCAATATAATCAACACAGGTAAATCATATTTTTTTTTTTATTTATATAACTATTGTTAAACAATGTGACAATTTCAGAAATCGACGATGACATAGAAAATTATCTCATGCTTCATTTTCCGGACACTATCGTAGAAAATTCAAATGCTAAGCAAGTACGTATGAATAAAATAAATTTAATATTCAATTAATTCGGTATGCTTTATTATTTATTTAGGCCGGCTCTGAAATTCCGTCACATACGAATAACTCTCACGAATCTCTAGGGGTTTTTGGTGAAAATGTATTTAACGAAAACGCTGATAGAGTGAGTTTTTTTTTTATTTATGTATATTCATAATTTAAATGACAATTATATTTTTTAATGTTATTTTATAGATGACGCAGTATTTCCGGAAAATGTTAATAAACACATTGCACACGTTGACGAAAGACGAACCTGCTGAAACACTACCGGCAATTAAATTCCAAATGCAGCATTTGAAGTGGGAAAATGATCAGAAAATTAAAGAAATGAAATATAATTTTGGTAATTCAAAATTACCAATTTGGTAGAATTATTTTTAGACGATTATTTTATGAAATACAACGTTAACTCTTGACCATTTATAGGGCAAAGGCTGAAATTGGTTAATATACTAACCAGTTGTTGTCTAGATGTTGTCGAGAACGCTTTTTGGTTAATTTATTGTTATTGACAATAACAATAAAAAATTTAAAAAATCCAAAATAATCAATTTGCCTTATAAAGGGTTAATCAGAATAATATTTATCGCATAAAAAAGGATAAAATGTATTAAATTCTCTAAGTATATATTAATAAGTATTATATTACGCAATTTCAGCTCTAACAATTGCCGAAATGCGTTCCAGCATGAAGGCTGATAAAGAGCAAGCTATTCAGGAGCTGTGTGAAAAATTCAGAGAGGAAAAAATTGATGCAATTAGTGAGACCAAAACAAAGCAATGGTTAATATTTCCTTTGTTTTGTCAATATCATCTTATTTATTTTAAATAGACCGATATCCCAGTCATTCGTCTTGTTTTCTTTTCAGGTGTGCTAATTGCCAAAAGGAATCTTACCTTGCTTGTTGCTGGAATTCCAGCTACTGTACTCTAACGTGCCAAAGAATTCATAAAACCACTCATCTAGCCATATGCAAACGACAAGCGGACAGTAACGTAAATATATTTACATTTTATCATCGTATTCTTTAAGCCTTTATTTATTGACAATGTTATTTATAGAATAAAACACCGAAAACAATGATATCCAACGTATTATTGAACCGTCCCATTACAAACGATTCAGCAATTCCCAGCATATCATTGATTAAGAATCCGGAAAAAAGCAAAATTGCCGAACTCATATCTGGCGTGTCTGGGATTGGTAAGTAATACTAATAAATATACGGTTGGCTTACACTTTGTAATTATTGATACGTTTAATATTTCTTTTTTATGCAGGAGCGCTTAACGGCAGTCAATCAACGATTATTTTAACACCTGCCCCCAAACCCGTTCATATTCAACGACGTAAAAAATACCATCATCTCAATATAATTTGATAAAATATGTAAAAATGCATTGAGTTGTTAATTATTTATTTATTAAGCAAGAAATACAAATGTTTTGGAACGATGTTTCATTCGATTTGGATTCCAGCAGTTTCTGAGATCCAATCCAAGTATTTGGTTGTTCTCGTGTATGCTGATGGCCAGCCGACTTCGCATCCAAGAGCAATTCCAAATGATACGACACCAACCTGGAAAAAAAAATATAAATATATAATGAATTATATAAATAATATTTTCTTCATCGAAATATGTTTTTTGTTTACCTGTATCTTCTTTCCGTCAACAGTTACGACCAATGGACCACCAGAATCTCCCTGTAATTTTTAATAATATGTTAATTTCACGTCTCATTAATTTGTACATAAATGAAGAAGTAAACTAACGTTGCAGCTGCTCTTTCCACCTCGTCCGCTGGCACAGATGTGCGTCGGTTGGATGACTCCGAAGTACCAAGTGTTGCATTGGCTGTTGCCAATGATTTCGATTTCAACATCACGCAATACTGGCGAGATGGCATTGGAACCTGAACACATTTATCCACGATAGTATAAAAAATATACATTTTAAAATCGCGTTTTAAAGAATGTTACATACTGTCAGCGTCTTTGCCCCATCCGGAAACTACTGCGAGTTCATCGACGAAGTCGTTATCTTCGAGGCTACGTGGTGGCATGCTGATGACATCGATTTTGTCTGAAAATAGCAATAAAAATATGAAACATTTTGAAATAATGTACAATATCTATCGGGACATATTGTAATTACCGGAAAATTGAACGGCCACAGGCAAGATAAGGAGAGCAATATCATTTTGAAGGGTGAGCGAGCTCCAATTTTCGTGCATGATAGCTTCAGTGGTTTGGATGCGCAAACTGTTTGCTTCATCATAAATATTATGAGCGCCCAACACAACAGTGAACAGAGAGACTTGATTGCGGCCATCATTTACACAATGAGCTGCGGTCATGACAACAGTGCTCGAGATCAAAGAACCACCGCAGAAAGCTGTGCCAGCTTCCATGGTCAACAATAATCCGACCTATAATATAAAATAATTTTAATAAAATACAGAAAAATAATAATCAAACAATGCTATAATTATTTTTACCTGGTATGGATGAGAATGAGGCACAGCTTCTTCTCCGCCGACAATTTTGCCGAATTTAATAGCCTCGAAAAGGTTCATGAACCTGTCGAAACCAGTCGGTCTCATGTATTTGTTGATGGTGAATTGTTCGGCCGAAGCCACTGCCAAGAGGCACAAAACGAACGCTGCTGCTGCCTTCATCGTGGAGCCACAAAAAATCGCGGTAATGAATTGAGGCCATTTCCAACCGCTTATATAGGTTCGCTAATCATTTAATCTTAAATCTGTTTCGATGACAATATAAATTAAATAAAATTTCAAAATCAAATTTCTGACGTAAAGATGCAAAGATAACAGTGTCTGATAGATTTATATTGTTAATGAGATAATAATTGTAATTGAGATGAGGGAAAATACATTTTTTATAGTGATAAGATAGATTTTTGAATTCAACTGGAGATAAACGGAGAAGATTTGTTATAATTTTAAACATGCGCTTCTAATCCAAGGGGATTATTGAATTTTCGGATTACTGATTTATTCAGTGTTGATTAAATAAAACGGGATCCATTTTTCAAAATAGAAAAGTAGTAAAACTGCAAAAGAAAGAGTTCACGTCTCCGTCGGCGATTTTTTTTTGGTAGATTTATTAAATAATTCTAAACAATGGTAATAAATCTAATTCACAGATAACGTTATAGATTTATGTCATTAAGCAATTGTGTTTATATATATGTACTTGAGTACATAGTTATATAAAAATCATTATAGATTTTAGAAAAAGACATATCTCTACATACCAATATATTGTAAATAAATACTAGAGATAAAAAAACAAATTCTATCAATGATTTGGGTTAAAACCTCATTAATTTTCAATAGATATTATGTTGCTCTTGGCGTGCTCCGAAATGTCGGAAGAAACCCCAACAAGGACGATCACTGTTATATATTAGCCTCCGTGTTTGCCAGACATGACCCGCTGCTACTTCTTTCCATCCCTGATGATGAAAAAAAGTTGATTTACTAGCAATGAAAAGATAAAGACGGAATCGTTGAAGAAGTTTAACCCCATACGAAAGTTGCGTTCCAGTAGTGCTTAAAGAATCGTTAAAAGAGCTAGCACAAGAATATGAGGAGAGATACTACATTGATGGAAACAAAATTAATTTGATCAATATATAAAGAAAACGGAGAAGCTCCACATGACCCTTTTCTTAGTTATCAGGCGTGTCCTAACATTATGGGTCTGAATCTTGGGTTCTGACAAAGCAAGACAAGCGACAACTGGATATCCTAGGGAGGAAAATTATGAGAGGAATCGATGACGGGGAATGGCATATCTGAAGAAAGAAATGTCGTCAGAGTGGCCAGTCATGTCGTGTCAAGGATTCCGCAGCTAGCCACCAAAAAGGCTTATGGTTAACAAGCCTTCCTCTTCCTGAAAAATAAACCAAGCCTGAAGTAGTTGTAAGGTATTCCCGCGGGACACTGTATCATTGAAACTAACCGGACGTTGCGGCAGACTAGTTAAAGTTGGAGAATGGTGTTGAATGAGGCTAAGGTTCTACATAGGGCTGTTGTCCCTATGACGATGATTATAAAGAAAACGAAATTTCCCCCTATTAATAACCATCGCATAGGTTAACAAATTTAGGAATACTAGGAATTCTTTGTGACACTGGTGATTGGGAGTTAATAAATCTGCCCTCGCATCTTTATAAATAAAAATAATAATGTTTTTAAACCTTCAACATATATAGTACACTCCTGATTATCCCTTCATGAATTCAATTCATAAACACTCTTCTTTTTTAACACGATCCACTAGAAGGAACTTCATTTTCAATTTCAATGCCGATGTTACTTTCCGGTGTTCATTGGCGCAAAAGGACATATTTTTATGTCATAATAGCTGATGTACTTGATTAAATGAAATTTATTAACAGCTGCGAGGGCTTGCATTTTACTACGAGTATGGAACTATGGAGTATGGAATCACAGATTTTCTTAATAAATATTTACCACGTTAAAATAAAAGTCTGCTTCAATAATTATATTTTTATTAAACGAAATAAAAATTCAGATTATCCGTGTGGCTACTCCCCACCATTAGCCCGCATAATCAGGAGTGTACTATACATAGAATATTATCAAGATCGTATTTATAAATATGTATTTGTGTTTCAAAGTGCCGTTGGTGATACGAATCTCTATTCTATTAATATCAATTATTATTATTAATACGTAGTTGGCGAATTAGATCACTCGCAAATTACAAATCGCAAAAATCGCTATAATGCAGATTTATTATTGTCATAATCAATTAAAAGTATGCCTAGATATAAGAAAATTAATTTGATAGTTTAATTGTATCATTTTTATCTCAGATCTTCGTATGCCTTTGTTAGAATAAATGAATGCTCTGGCATTAGGTGTTCAAAATAGATTTATTATCTACATATGTGGATCTGATATTTTCTTAATGTAATCCAAGATCATCTACATTATATATTTTCCATATCCTTGTGTGTCATATAGACAATTGTATTTACATTCAACGCACCTATAACAATCGCTATTCTGATAATTAGTGAGTCGTCAGCCCCTGTCGCTTAAATTTTCTTGCTGCTAACACCATGGCCATGAGCAAATTGTTGCTATCCACAGATTTTAAGTATTAAACGCAAATTAATAACATATATTTTTATTTACGCGATTACTAATTAACATTTGGTGCTTGAAATATAAAACTAAATAGCATTACTGCAAACTGATAATTATTTGTTTAGGAATATGGAAAAATCTATGGTTCTCTTTCGAAGGACATGTTATTCTTGAATATACAGTGAAATAATTTTCCGTTGTCTGCTCCACCGAAGTATAATAGTCCCGGTAAGTGCCGTTCTAGTTAATATTTCCAAAAAAAAAGAATGTACTGTTTAATATTCGATTCAGTTTTCTATAATATTTTTATAGATTGATAATCCGATAGACTAATCCTTCAAAAACGATTTTCTTATCAGAGCAATCATTTAGCATTGTTACCAAATATAAACAACAAATACATAAAAATATTTGTTTGCAGTTGGACCTAAAAATAAATGATTTATCTGCTTTTTTACACTATTGTTTATCTCATGTGAATAACTTACAGGTGGCTATAAATCCGGCTATTCAAGATTCAATATTTAAAATTTTAACCGACATAATGAGCAATGGAGCAAGCCGTGTTCAATAGAATATTGATCGTTAACTTAACTCATTCTTTGCTGAGTACAGAAGAGCCAGATGAACCAAAGGTATCATCAATATAGCAAGTCGTTCATCTCTGCATTTTCTGATTTTAATTAATATTAATTAATTTTGATAATTTCAGCTATATTTTTTATCATCTATTTATTAAATCATAATCATGTTTTGTGTCCACATTTTACAGAAAACGGAGAGGAGATTTTCTTATTTTTAATTTCGTAACAAAACAAACGCCAAAATACCATAACGAACTTCACAGTAGTGGAAACGGTGATTAAAGAAATCTAAACGATCAGCCTTAAAAAAATATATTTATTTATTGAAAAATAATATAACTTCTAAAAAATATCATTGTGTTACATAGACGATTCACAGTTATTTTATTTATTTATTTACTGCTAATAATTGTATTAGAAATCATATTTGCATTAATCGAATCTTAATATTTATTCGATCGTAATTCCTGCAGTTTCGGAAATCCAATCCAAATATTTGGTAACACGTGTGTACACAAATGGAAAACCAACCTGGCATCCTGATGGAACGCCAAATGATGCAACTCCGATCTAAATATATAAAAAAAATATACAAAATACATCAAATAATTAGGTATATTTTTAAAAATAAGAATACCTGAACTTTTTGGCCGCTAAACATTATTGTTAACGGGCCGCCAGAATCACCCTAAAATTCAAGAAATATATATCATTTTATTATATTTTTAAATTCAAACTGCATTAATAAAGTATTATATACATGACAACTGCTTTTTCCATTATCTCCGCTGGCACATAACTGCGTCGGTTGAATAATTCCGAGATATCTAAGATTGCAAGCCGTGTTTGTGATAACTAACGTAGAAACCTCGCGTAAATTATTGGATAACACATTAGAACCTAAATATAATGCCATTAGTATGATATTAAACTGATTCACAACATATATCCATTATAAATACTTACTATCGGAGACTATTCCCCATCCGGTTACTGTAGCACTGTATTCAAGGAATGAAAAATTTATAGTAGCACGTGGCGGCATACTAATTACGTTTATTTTATCTGAAATAATATAATGCATAAATTATTTAAATCATATTCATAATGCATATATAAATATTGGTTTAATTTACCGTTCATGCTTACGGCAGCCGGAAGCTTGATCAGAGCTAAATCATTTTGATTATTATTTGAATTCCAATTTGGATGTATTATTACTTCGTTAGATTGAACTCGCACACTATTAGCTTCGTCGAATATATTATGAGCACCCAATACGACAGTAAATGATTCCACAGGGTTCCTTCCATCGTTGGCGCAATGAGCTGCTGTCATCACATAACTAGGCGATATCAAACTTCCTCCGCAGAATAAATCACTAGCTTCTATCTTAAAAATTAATCCTACCTAAAACAATAATAATATTATATTTATTCATATTCTCGTTGCAATTGCAGTTATTTATATCCCTTTAAGCGCATAAGGCGCGCGCCTGGGTTCTCATTAATTCACGGGGGCCTCAAACTTCAGCCCTCTAAACGATTTTTTTTCATAACAAAAATAATTAGCATTATTCCCTAAACTGAATTGAGAATTGAATAACGCAAACTATGGCATATTTTTGCGGTGGCTATCCTAACGGTCATATTTCGGATCATATACAATGACTATTCCACAAACCATGATCCATGGATTCAGGCGCATAAAACGATGCAAGGCATCGGGGCCCTCGGCATACGGCCTTAAAGGGGACCTCTCCAGTGCTAAATCCGCCACTGCCACGTTGAACACTTATTTATATCGACAACTCACCTGATACGGATGAGAATTAGGTACCGATTCCTGGCCGCCGACGATTCGATCATGCTCGATCGCTTTAAATAGATACATGAATCTGTCGAAAGCGATCGGCCTGACGTATTGCATAAGAGGTGAGGGTTTTGCCGCGACTACGACCACTAAACTTAAGAATAACGTCGCTAATTTCATCTTAAATTTTTGTAAATTTCAAAGATGATGCAAAATATCACAATTCAACAATTGTTCAATCGCTAATGTGCTGCTTTATTTTATATCATCATGTGATAATCATTGATAAGTTAATCTCGTACATAAGATATAAAAAACATCATGACTTAATTCAAATTAAAAACATATATATACATATTGAGATATTTTTATTATTTTCAATAACCGACATTTACAATTAAATTAAAATGATTATAAACTTAAATTATCGTCCGACGAATACGCCGGAGCATTCCGGCTGACCGTCGCATCAGCTTTCCGACGTCTATTAAAGTTATATATTAATAGTGTGATGATCGCGGTCACCACCATAATTCCTCCTATGCTCATTCCTATAATCATAGCTACGCCCGGTTCTAAAATAAATATCTTCATTAATAAATAAATCTTTAATTATGAGAATGAGATATATTTTTATAATTATATTACCACCTGGGCCTCCAACATACATAACATTCACACTCTCTGTTAGTAAGTTGGAGCTGAATGATGTAGCGCAAGTCCATTTGCCCTCGTCTTCCTTCTGAATAATTTTAATCTGCATTCCACATTCTCCATATTCGAGTCCCTTGCCCCAATAAACATATCTAACGATTAAACAAACGCAGTAATTATACATATGCATATAAATAATGAATCATTTATTAAATGATTTACTTAGAATTTGTTTGAGAATCGGGATGTAGAGAAAATCCTTTCCCAGAAGGTGATATGAAGCGGCAGTAACGCATCGGATGCCTCGTCGGTGATTTGCAAGTGAGTATAGCAGTTTTGCCCATATACGATCGAACTCTCTTTTCTTCGGGTACCATTAATTCATTCATTACATGAACCTGAAATATATTTTTAGTATTACATTCAGATCAAAGGATATAATATATATATATGATTTACATACGTTTGTATAGAAAGAAATATCTTCCAAGCCATCGATTTGTGAAGAGACTACGCATGCCCATTTTCCAGACCACGTTTCCGATACATTCTGCACAATTAAAATATAAAAATAAGATTAAATCAATTACAATTTAATAATTAAATATTTATTCGAACTCGTATAGTGATTTGACAAAATCCAGCAGATTGTAATCTCGTCGAAGCACCGTCTAAGTATGGTATCATTTCTCCGTCAGGGCGGCGGACATAGCAATAGCGAATGGGCCACGGTACCGAACATTTCAATTGAAATAACGATCTCGGACTGACAAATATATTCTGATCAGCAACTCTCGGTATCGGTACAATCGTCGCTGTAATAATAATGAATAATATATTAAATAATACGATTATATAATTATTTTTGCATACATTCAAAATAAAATTCATTTGTTTATATTTTTAAATGTATATTTTACATTCAGTGTCCGGAAGTGAAAAAAAGCATCCAGTAAAATCGTCGACTGACCGTCCGAGATCAATACGCCAACGTCCAAAATCCAAGCTGGGATCCAACGGTAATGCTATTTCAAAACCGCATTGTTTCTTCTGTATACTATAATTTATAATTGTAATATATAATCACATCGTATTTAATTATATATAAATATAAATAATATTTACTCCGTTCCGAATGAGCTATATCTGTTTGCCGTGAGTCCTTCAGTGAGCATCATCTGTTTGCCGTTCGGTCCTGTAGCCCTACACCAACTAATCGCTAGATTTGAATCTTCCAAAGTACATTGAAGAATGACAGTCGATTCCGTCTTTGTAGAATATCCGATAACTCTATCGTTAGCTAAAAATTATATAAAACGTACATATATTTAAGGTATATTTATAATAATATATATATATAAATAAATAACAACGTTTTAGATTTAATTCCACCACGTGTATAATTTCTTCTAATGATCCGATTAATCCAATTCGGCACGTCCAATTACCGACGTGTTCTTGTTTTACGGGATCTATTCTCATCGTACAACTATCGGCGACTAATTCTCCGTTATTATCCATTATAATGCAATATGTCGGTCTCGTCGATGATGCTGCGTTACAATCAATATCGGCATGCGATCCCAGAGTCGGTGATACCACCGAATTACTACTAGGCCGATCTATAAAAATTAATAATGTAAAAAGAAGGATAATAAATTCAATTTGAACGTAATATTGCGCTACCTATGATTGTAACTCGTGTTCCGAATGTATACTCGTTATCGTTGATTCTGCCGGTGAGTGACCAAGTACCCTCGCTGTATTTGGATGTGCCGAATATCATTAAACCGCAATCGCCCAAAGAAATCCATTGCATTCCGTCACTATGAGCCTCGTCTAAAATATGTATCTAAAAATATAGCATATTTTCAATGATATCATTTAAATTGCATATATATATTTTTTAATACTACCATATCGGTTGTTTCATTATTTTGTATTACAACATTTTTTGATGTAACAACTTGGCATGTCGTAAAAGGCATTGGAGGATCGGTTTTCAATACTAATCTGATAGAACCGCCCTCGATAACCCTCGCAGCTCTAGGAGATATCGATACTTTAAATCAAATTATGATTAATTATTTCGTATATATAATATAAATATATGTAAACATGTTGTAAATTACCTTCATAAGCATTTATACAATTTATTGTTAAAATATAAATTGTTATAAAGTGATATAAAAATAGATTGGCCATTTTCTAAAAATAAAAAACAATACACTTAACTAACATTGAATTAATCCGTAATATTCGCACCAAAACATATTTAAAATTCACCTAAATCACCAGCGGCATTTATAAAACACGAAACAATCTTTCACATACCATAGCGTAGATGATTGTGAGTTTACGCGATGTTAAATGATATATTAGTATTGTTTGTTTGTTATTTATTAGTGTGATTATTGCATTAAATTTAAATGACAGTCGGAAAGAAGATACAAGTGTATTTACTCCACAATGGGGGATAGTATTATCTACCGATTATGAGTAACAGATAAGTGATTATATAGCTTCGATTGATAATATCGTAAGGTGAAACGATAATATAAATCTATCTATTACAATAAAATAGAGCTTGGCAATAAATATCTCTGATTTTCCGTTTAAATGCAGGTAAATCTATATATTTTTTCTAACTCTTGTCATTTTTTTATTCATTTATATCAACCGTATTGGGATATATGGATTTAATGGAATATTACGTCGCTTTTCTAAATTTATTTGTTATTTTATAATAAATATTTTTAACCTTTTGCGATACTTCCGATTATATTTTTCTTAGTAAAGGATAAAGTATTGTATTAATTGAATGTGATTACGCATATTTTATCAACAGATCAATAAGTGCACAAGGATTTGCAGTTTGACAAAATAATTTTCTAAGATTTTAATTCAAATGGAATTACTTATCTCTATTTTTAAAAAAAATCCATGGATTTAGTATGATTATGATAAAATATGATTCAAAATTTTCTTCGCAAAAATTTGTCACCATACAAAAAATTAATTTATTCAAGAAATATCTGGAATCTTTTTTTATTAGGGATAGATTATCACTGAAGAGATTATCGTTGTAAACAAAATAGGGATTTTGTTTAGATAATATGTTTACATTTTTATTTAGCATAAAAACGATATCATTTATCTCTCAAAATAACCAGTATATTCTTGATAATATTTCGAACAAAAAAAATCTAATAAAATTATTTCTAAGCTTTCTTGAAAATTTTTCGATATAGCAAGCTTGCATTCCAGCATCCATATTAACCTCAGATAGGATTATTTTAAATCTATCTAATGGCGCAATTGAAACAAGATAAATTTTCACAGTACAAATTATGTAAATAAAAAAGGAGCATGGTCTTTTTAATCTATTTATAAACTTTTATTTAATTAATTAATCAAAGATTTAAGCATATATTTTTTCGTGCAGTAATAAAATAAAAGTCACAGGAAATTTAGCTAAACGAGAATTACAAAAAATCCTTTATCGAGCAGTTCTTGATTTAGTTGGAAAGTAGAATAATTACTTTGGCAATTTTTTACATTATGAATATACAAAAAAATAAAAAAAAAACGAGAAAGGAAATAGTTATCGAGGTTCAACTGCATGAACATAATTAACCCAGACATCACTGTCACTTTTTTTCTATTCTTCAACCATGTATCAATTGGAATATGGAAAAAATAAGTAGTATATCATATCTCTTGAGGAAATGGGTGCTCTTTTAAAGTATGTATGTCCCAGGCAAATGTTAGGATAGTTCCTCTAGCCATTTCCCACCACATTACCACTCCCTACAAACTTGCCCCGTCCTTCAGATTTCAAACCGCAGTGGCAATGAGAAAACTCATATGGATGCCAGCGGCTGCTTTAGACTATCGCTAAGGCTTGCTAAGTTGATCGGATTACGTAGCCAACTAATGCTTGTATTTTTTGTGGACCAATTGTATAGCTGGCGATTTTTCACTATGACATTTTTTGTCTGATCAGGCAAAATTGGTTCAGTATTAGGGCGCGGAATGGAATGACAAAATCTTTTAGAAAAATTATGCAGGGGAAAATCATCATCACTTCGAATCGACTACCTCGTAAATTGCTCAACGTGTCCTTAGCTTCATCTCCAGAGTTTTCATCAAAGACATTATCATTCTCTGGTAGTAATATTAAAATCACTTCAGGAACTTTGAGTTGATCATTTGTTTCCAGTTCTTCATTTGGAACCTCTTTTCCAAAACTAAAAACATATAATTATTATGTAGCTCGTAGTAGTTGATTATATTATCATTGAATATAGAGGTAACTTAACAATAATTATGTCTAATGATTAATAATGAGATTTTAATTTTAATTTGAGTGATCCGTAATATAAGAATTGTTCCAAAAAAAAGTGGAACCACTTGCTTGCATATTATTGGTACAAGGCAGTGTTGTCAACTGATATTTAGTTATGGATTATCTACACACACCTCTAGAGTTACCATAAACCAGTGACCGGAAAACTCATTAGACAAAACAGCCAAATATCAGCGGTACAACGATTTAGATTTCTTTTGAGAGCCAAATATTTAAGAGGACTTTCTGGTACTGTGAACTAAGATCTTATTTGTTTTTCTTCAATTTTTTTATATTTTCATTAAAGGGTTCAAATTTGGAACTCCAAAATTAACAATAATAACTAATTTTAGTTCTTCAGATTACTGGTTTATTATATTTGAAGATATTTTGTATGTTCTATCTTTCCCTTTTTGCAGACATTCTTGAAAGATTCTTATTAAATACAGAACTTGATTTTTATTTACACTTTTGAATCGGTTCAATTGATTTCTTCTTTGCATCACCGACAGAATATTTACTGCCAAATGATATTACACCCATCCCTTGCTTAACACGGAAGATAGGTTATACTAAATCATTATGTTAAACGAAACTGTGTTACGCGGGACTAAGAAATATATGGAAGAGAAAAAGTAGGCTATTTTTTCAAAAATTAATGAAATAAAAACCTGTAATAGCTTGAAGGTTACAATTGAATTATGATTGTCAAGTTAACTGCTACTGAGCGCCGATAGCACTCGGATGGGTAAACATTCTGAAGAATTTTAGGTGATACTGGTCAACAAAAGGATGGGATGGAAATTAATTGTCAAAAATAAAAGCCGGAGAGCAGTCAGCAGTACTCTTCAGTATAAAAAAATACTGCTATGTAAATGGGAGCGGGAAACCACTGCACTATATATTTCCATGAAAACCATGTTCATATCCTGGTATAGATCAAAACTGCCTATTATTTTAAAGAAACGGTAGTAGTGTCTGGGTTAATTGATTTTCTTGAACCTTTTTATAAGTTAAACAAAATTTGAGAAAATAATTAAATGTAGCCGATATGACTTTCTCTAATAGCATCCAACCGGTCCTAGCTAGCTATCGCTAGTCTCTGTTCGGTCCATTCCATCCATCTTCTTTAACTCTTCAACAGCTAACAATACGCTGTTGTGTTACCTGCTAACTCGCCCCACACTTGAATTCTTGTGTAAACTCATTTGGGTACGGAAATGTGTTCATTCTGTTCATCGGAAAATTTCGGATGAATTATTCATGAATATCTTGACATTTTTTTTTAAAATGGATTATTCTTAGAATAAAAATAGTTATTCATGATTTTGTTGATATTTTGGATTTTTTAACTAATTAATATGACACATGGCAATGCTCTCGGCGGTGTCTCGCCGCAGAATGAGCTCTCGCAGCATGTGTCACTCGCACTCGGGACATTGTACCGGATGCAAGAGAGAAAAAATATCACACACGTGGCAACGGCATCGAATATTGTTATTTTTATTAGTTTGTTATTATTTATTTTGGCCTATTAGTCGCCGAGACACAGAATTTCACAATTGATAAGTCAGCTTTCCAGTTTGTATAGTTAAAATTTAAAAACACTTTTCATTCGAATATCTTTTCTACTTTGTTTTTGATTATTATTGATTAATAGAATATTTTTGGTTGAAATAACAACATATAGCAGTTGAAAAATATCACTTGATAGTAAATTATATTAATACTTACAATACAGAATGTGGGTAAGTTGATATTTTTATTCAATATTTAGTAACGAAATCATAATATTCAATCAAGTATATTTTCTACTAAATTCTTAATATATTTGCACTAGCGTCCAAAACTAGACTGAGTTTAGAACTGAACCAATTTTACCACTGTCCTATTTAAAATAATTAATCCTAATTGAGAGTAACCTAATATTTTGTTTGGACACGCAAAACATTTTACTATTTTTATGAAAATGAGTTTACAATTAAATAATATTTTCCAAAGCTTCCTCAACATAAATTAATAGTAATGACTTGTGGACATTGTTGTTAGATTTCAATCGAATGGATAATCTAAACCAGATTTTTAAATACAGTGGAACCTCTCATAACGAGCATAATTCGTTCCAGAATCTTGCTCGTTGTAGTAGCTACTAGTTATGCAAAACTAATTTTCTCATATAAATCAATATAAAACACGATAATGCCTTTCATGCGAAAATATTTTTTTAGCGTTTATTCAAATAAAACTACATGCTTATAAATTGTTAAAGATCGTAACAATCTGGATAAAAACATTTTTAAAAATCGAAACTAGCTTATTATTTATTAATTTATGACAAATAATTAATTCCTTTTTAATAGAAAGCTGTTTAGAGACATCTATTTCAGCCGACTCTTTAAAATTTGGTGAAAATATGACACAGCGTTATCATTGAATATGTTTGTAGCACGCATAGCCACCTCCTTATTAGGAGGATGCTTCTCAATGTACGATGTAACAGATTCCCATGCTTTCAGCATTTCTCTTATTGCGTCAAAAGATTGTTTCTCTGCTACTTCCTCTTCCTCCAAACTCTCCTTCATAACTTCTTGTTGTGAAATACGATCCAACACACACAAGTGCGTCATATGTTTGTGACTTCCTCTTTTGCGTCACTCGTTATGCGAAATGACGCTCGTTAAGGGAGCAATTTTTTCACTTTTTTTTCACTCGTTATGGGAGGTGTTCGTTAAGAGAGGTTCCACTGTAATTAAAATCCCCAATGAATTATTAGTAACCCATATTTAAGAAAGAAGAAAGTAATGTCATATTTTTGATGAAAGAAGTAATTTTCCAGTAAAATTTTATTAAAATAAAATATAATTTCCAGTATTTGAAACACCTCTCCACCTATCGGTTAAATTTTTAATCCCCCTTTCGTAGAATTGTCGGTTTTGAATTTAAATATTCGGTAAGTTCCTTTTTCACCTTCTCGGTATTTTTGTATTTTTTTCCATTGTTGTAATGACCTGAAAAAATTGTAATCTGACAGCGCAAGATGGCGATCGCGTTATTTTGTTGAAATAAAACAAGATATGGTTAATAATTAAGATTTATTATACAAAATTATATTATTTACAAAATATATTCGTACAATCGTTCTAGGGGCCGACATCAATCACATTTTGTATCGAGCTCGAAACATCTAAATATATTGTGCACGACAAAGGTCAAATCGTATATAACTAATGTTAGATTCATTTTTGACGAGGGTCATAATAATTAAAAAAAAAGTTTTAAACACATCATATGGCAAATTTCATTTTTAAAGATACGAGCGATTCACCAGAACAATACTCGATCGACACTTTTCTTCTAAATTAGTTTAAATTAAATTCATATAATTCATATAATGCAAATCTTCGGCACGCATGTGTTAAGAATCGGCTAAAAAAAATATAAATAATGTTGCGCCGCTCGTTTGTTGTTATTGTTTTGTAACTAACGTCGGTACTTATTTTTATTAAACTCGAGGTCGAAACAATCGATCGAAATTTGTAACAATTCCGGATACTGAGACGTATGTATTGCGACGAACGTCAAACAACTTATGGAATAGAGCGTATTAAAGGCATATATACAAATGTGAGCATAATTTGCAACTAAAGATAATCAAATCGGCGCAGAATTAAATAATACAAAATTATTCAAAGACGTCGTCGTCAAACATAAAATAAATACGGCCCCGTTTCTTAAAAATTTGGAGCTCGGCGACGTCGAGACACAAATAGGTAATTTATAAAATGGCAATCGGACGACCCTCGTCGACGTCGCTGCGCAAATTCTTCCGATCGCGGACAATCCATCGAATATTTGTTCCACAATTTTGACACTCGCGTTCAAGTCTGCGGTTTACGATTCACTCGCACACTTCACGTCTTCACCGCGCCGAATTTCTCTTTGCGTTTCTCGAGTCGCTCCTTGTTCTCGATGTCGCACATGACTTTGGACACGGATATGCCGAACCTCTCGGCCCGTTTCTTCAACACGTCCAACGACGCTATCGACTCGGTTATCGTCTGGGACGTCACGGCGGGGGCGTTTCCGAAGCGCGACTTTCTGGCCTCCTTGAGAGCCTCCTTCGCGGGCGGGAGGCCGAACCGCTTGGCTCGCAGCTCGAGGCGCGCCTTGGAGTCGACGACGAGGCGGTCGGCGCGGGCGGCGACCGCGGGGACGGGCCCGGCGGGGGCGGCGCGGGGCGCGGGGCGGCTCGGCGGCGGCCGGCCGCGGCGGCAGCACGGCGTGCGGTTCAGGACGATCTTCTTGCTGGGCTCGGCTCGGCCGCGTCGCCCCTCGCCCGCCTCGCCGCGTCTCCCTGCGGGCGGCCGCGGGCGCCAGGCCCAGCTCCTGGTCCAGCGCCTCCTCGGACCGCGCGCGCCGCAGCCGCTGCGCCAGCTCGGCCTTGTCGCCCGTCGCGCTCTGGCCGCGCGCTCGCAGCTCCTTCCGCAGCTCCGTCACTTTCAGCGTCGAGACGTCCATCGCGGCGACAAGTCTAGGTTAACAAACACCGGTGTTGCCAGCCAGCACGCCTCTAACCGCCGCCGGTCCGGAAGCTCGTCGACGCGACTCGACTGAAATTATGCTCCTCTCCCCGATTTGTGTCCCTCCAAATTGAAAACGATTACTAAATACGATTACGAAAATTGTTACTCGCCCGTTTGTATATTACTTTTTCATAAAAACTGTCGATTCATAATATATTTCTTGATGTTAATGTGAATGTGAACGTGAAAGCGTAATGTTTCAATGCGATTTTATTTTAAATATCCGAAAATAGTCGGCGGATTTTAAGGATTGGAAAGTGAAAGAATTAAATAGACTTAATCTTTAACCTTAACAGCAAATAAACAGAATTATAGCTAGTTAAAAAATAATTAAAAATGAAAATACATATAAAAAATGAGAAACCTCAAAGAATATGTAAAATGAGAAAATGAAAATCAGAAAAAAAATAACCTATGCTGTCATATATATAACATATTGGTATTTATTTATTTAAAAGTAATACAAATGGAATTGTTCAACAGTTCTGTGTCTTCCAATGCAAGTCGCATTGCTGCTTCCTAAGTTTACATCTGTCAGCTGGTTTCGATATTAATTTTTTATAAAGTGCATCGCTGAGATGATCTTTCTGAGTATGCAGTTGTAGAATGGGCGAAATTAATAAAAGCAATTATTTGCTAATTCTTTATATTGACTTGATTCATGATCAATATAACTTCAACCAAATTTTTTTGATCGGTATCATTATTAAAACGGTCTTTTAAGTGCCGATCACTTGACTGATTTCTAACAATGCATATTTTACGTTAGCCCAGTTAATTAATTTGAATACTGAAAATGATATTAATCTTTTTTGTAGTGCTATAAAATTTTCATTTTTCATCATCTGAAAAAGGGAAGATATTAAAAGTGACAGTTTTAAAAAAATTCGATTCTTCGAACCATTTATCAAGTTCCAGATTTAAGGATTGAAGACACTGTATTATTTTATGCTTTAATTTTAATTTAGAAGTAGTGTCTGCCAAGTTATCTAGGAAATTTTTAAAAAATAATAATTTTACAAATTCATTTGTAAAAATACATTTTTTTAAATTTCAACTGTTGGTGGCCGCAGCAAAATCCTTGGTGGCCGCATGCGGCCACCGTGGCCGCACTTGAGAACCACTGCTCTAGGCGCATTTTCAATTTTGAAATTGCTAAAACCCCTCCAGCTATCACCACGGTCTTGTCCTTAGATTTTTAATGTGGTGGTGGCTGACTTTCGGGTGAAACTTTACCGCACGTTCTTCTTGTTATCGTTATTATCCTTGTCCTTGTTGTTGGCCGTCTTCCTTCTTTGTTAGCATTACTATCCCGGCAAAAGTGAATACCATCTTATGCTCTTGCTCTTTGCCGAAGGGGAGTTTTTGTACGGCGTCGATGATTACCGTTTCTCTTCCTAGGCTTTATCAAGCTTCTCTGAAGCGTGGGCAGTGTAGAAAGCTGTGCTCTGCGGTGTTATTCGTGGAACTTCGGATTTTCTATTCGGTGGAGGTATACCTCGAAGCATCCGTGCCCGGTTAGAAGTTGAAATAGGAGGAACCCTATGCGTTGGCAGTTTTTGAGCCTCTGTTTGATTGCTGGGATCGGTCTCTGGGTCCATTTCCCGTTTGGAGTATCGTCCCAGCGCTCCCGCCATTTTCCTATAAGGCGAAGGCTGTTGTTCTTGAGTCCCGCTTCCGCTTTTGTTGCTCGTACAGCTCTTTGTGCTTCTCGAGCAGCAGGTCTATTGATGGTATTCCCGCCAGCACGAATACTGCGTTCTCGGAAACGGTCGAGTACCTAGTGAGGTTCTTCATCGATCTCTCAATTTTCATTGCCGAAGCATACAAGAGGATACTCTGAACGACGTTTGCAAACAGCAGCCTTCTTTTTTGTTTTGGGCCGCCCATGTTTGGCATGAGTCTTCCGAGAGCGGTCGCTTTATTAGCCGCTCTAATAGTGTGTTCCCCGAAGTTCAGTTTGTCGTCTATCTAAACTCCAAGGTCTCGTAGAAATCGACTAAAAGGAATCGAGAAGCCGCCGATCTTTATATCCGGCGGCGGTAGCTTCCTCTTCCTCGTGAAGAATACGCCTTCGGTCTTGTGGCTGGCGAGAATTGGCCCAACGTCGTTCAGCCATCAGGATTTCTTGCTGAGTGCTTTTATAATTTTATATACTTGGTTTATTTTGTTAATAAAGAGATAATTTGAGATCTTTATTCAATATTTGTATTATTATAAATTTCTTACACGTACATTTTTAAATTTGTAGTTGGCCCGTTGTAAAAAAAGGTTGCTTATCCCTGGGTTAAATCATTCCATACTCAAAAAATTTTACTTCACAAAAAAAATTATGATAAAAACGTTAAGCATATTATCAATGAAGAAGTGGAACTGGGTGGCTGTTTCTAGGTTCTCAAAATTGCAAATCATTGTTATCAGCCAGTCTCAGGTAATAACCAGTCAATTCATATTTTTTGATATGTTCATTTTTAACTCCATGATGAGGATATGAAGTGAGAAAACAATCAGCATCATCATACATGTGGATAATTTGGATTAAGGGTTATTAATTTCATTGGGTTAAAAAGAAATAAAATTTACGTCAATAATTTTATATAATCGTTTAATAAAAAATTATCATTAAAATTTTATATTTACAACAATCACTTATAAGTATACTCGTTTAGAATCAATCATAATTCTAAAAATTTTCATAGTATAATAACTCGTATTAAATTTCTTTCGCTAATACTTCATCAAAGGATGTTACAGAAATACTTTTGTATAAACGAAATATTAATTTACTCTCTTCAACACTTGGAAAGATAAGGTTCAACTGCGTCCGCTTGAGATGGATTTGAGTTCAATTAAAATTACCAAACTTATAATTATTAATCAGATTCTTTTTTTGACTTCTTCTTTTTTTTCTTAATGGGCTCTGTAGTCTCAATAGGTTCTTCTGGGGTCTCTTCTTTGACCTCTTTCTTATTCTTTTCCTTTTTACTCTTCTTTTCGGGTTTCACTTCAGGTTCGGCGGTCTCATCCGTTTCCAATTGTATTTTTCTCTTTTTTGGTTTCTCCAACACCTCCATGCCAGATGTAGACGGCTGAAATGTTATGTAATATTTAAAAATAAAGTATATACTTTATGAAATATGAACATGAAAATTATCAGTGCAAACATACCTCCGCCTCTTCGTCGTCTCGTTTACTCTTCTTAGCAACAGTCGAATCTGCCGCCGCAGGATAATGTTTCACCTCGCTGTAAATATGTTAAATTTTAATAAACGTTGCAAAGTGAACACGCATGAAATCTAAGATGTATCGAGTATACATACCTAACTCCGTGGTATTTATCAAATTTAGCCTTTGCTTTACCACTTCCACTGATCGCTCGGAAGTTGCCTTCTTCGAGTAATTTCAATCTCGCTTCTAACTTGACTTTATGCTCGACGCCGAGGTCGAAATTGACGTCTTCTCCAAGGGCGTCTACTCTGGTAGCCAAAGCGGCCTTGGCGGCCAGCATTCTGGACATTTTTCCCTTGTTTTTTGCGCTAGTTTGGCCAATCATCTGTGCGTGATAGATTAAACCATATTTTGGTGTTTGTTTTTTGGTTTTAAGCGCACGGAACAGTGCTTTTTCAGCTCCCAAAATTTGCAGGGTAGACGCCGGATGTTTAGCCAAGTTCATTAGCGAACCGGCTTTCGCGATCAACCTCGCACCGATGTGCTCTCCGACGAGCACGGATAAATTCGGCGCCATCGCCATCATCCTCGCTTTGAGGTAATCGGACAAATGAGCTCTATACTCGTTGATCGATATAATTTCCGAGCATAAATTTTGGATATTTGTAATATCCTGTTCGGATATTTCGGTCCCCATCGACACTTCGGCCGCTTCCTTCACCTTTTCTTCGTCCTCCTCAGCCAAAAGATCTGATAAATCGGTTTTTATCACAAAATCGCGAGTGCCCACTAATTTTACTACTTTCACGTAGGTCATATTGTCGGAGATAAGTTTTCCCAATTCGGGGAAATGCCAACCGTACCATTCCCTACATCTCATTATATAGTTATTTAGCTCTTTATCTAAATCGTCGAGCAGACATTGCGCTTGAACAATCATCGTATCTATTTTGTCCGGAGAAAATTTAAGTTTATATCTCGATAAGGAATGGGCGAGACCGAGGGCCATGGCGGTCATCTCCTTTTTGGGCAGACCCGTCAACAGGCTGTCCAATTGAGATCGCATGCATCTCATCAGCTCTTGAACTGCCGTATTGGAGACGCACTGTAAATTCAGTTTGTCTTTTATGGCGTTGCCGAGCTTTGCGTCGGCGACGAGCAACTGCTCTTGCACGTCGTCTTTTATTAAAGTCTGCAAGAATTTTTTAAGAGTTTTTGGCAGTTTTCCCTCTATTGCGGCCGTGGTGGCGGATAGGGCTTCCGTCGTATCGGCGAACTTTTTGAAATGTTTCAATTTTACCCTGCAAATGGATGAAATATTATATAACGGATAAGGCAGAATAATTAAATGTTTTAAAATCATGCACTCACACTTTACTAGCTCCCTCTGGCGTTTCAAAATCTTCGTAAAGATTTTCTACTTCGGTTAATTTCATCTCATCTAGAAGCTGTAATAAATGCAACAGAATAAATAAATGAGTACAAAAAATAATAACCAAACTGAATAATGAATAAAAGGTTATGTATGAACCACACGGTTGTGGTTTACATAGAAAATTTTAGTAACTATAGAGCCCCTGGTCTGGACAATATATATAAGCTGCCCTAGAAAATGCAACGGAGGTGCACTGGCATTCACAGCCTAATGTACACGGTTTGGCGGAAGGAAACGATTGGAAACATCTGGCACCATTCATAACAAAACGGTAGTTTAATGCCTGTGCGGACGACATAGACATTGTGGCCAAATCTCGAGGATAAATGCCAGTAAAAAAATGAGACCAAGACACAATACATGCCTATATGGTAAGGAAGAATCGTTGAATCCCTGAGAGTCGAAGCGTACAGCTTCGAGGCCGTTCTGAAATTCAAATATCTCGGCCCACTTATTATAAATAATTATGAAATCAATTTGGAAGTACAAAGAAGCATGCCAGCAAACTGGTGCTAGTTTGGACTTCGATGGCATCTACGATCGAGATTCCTCGTAAGGAATATCAAAGCCAAATTACTCCATGGCGCATACTAAAATATGGGGCTGAATATTGGGATTTGACAAAGCAAGATGAATGACAACTGGATATCCTGAGAGGACGATTCTGAGATGAATATTTGTAGCTCTATTCGACGACGGGAAATGGCGTGTCGGAAGCAATAAGGAGCTGTGTCGATTATACAGGGTTACACAGAGATATATAGATAGTCAAAGCTGTAGTCAGAGTAGCCAGACTCCGGAGGGCGGTCACGTGTCAAAAATGCGGGACAGCCAACCATTCCCCGGAGAAAAGGAAGGCTGTGTACAGCGGGACGTTGCATTATTGAAAATTACAGGAAAACGGAGAATGGTGTTAGATAAGACCGGGGCTCTACAATGATGATGCCTATGATGATAACAATGATAAGATTGAACATGTTCACGATGAGATCGCCATCATTTGTAAATTCGTTTGTAAAAACGTGACGTAAAGGTTAAAACGTCGAAAGTGAGGTTAGAACACGTGTTGTCGATGTTTGTAAACTTACCTTAAAGATGGCGTAGCCGCCAGGCGACTCGAAAAGGAGCAACATCCTGACGATGCGAGAGTACCGCCGTCGACAGTGACCACTCTTCGACAGTAAATATTATACACGCGGGAAAGCCGGCACGCTATCGTCCGGCACGATGCGGCCACTCCAAACAACGTGGGTCTACAGCACTGCTGCCAACACATCAAACCAATACCAACGCATACATGCAGGAATAAATCAACAATTTATTATTTTTTTTTAATAATATAATTTATATATAAATTTATTACAATAGATGCATTGTAATTATTATTAATAAAAGATTAAGTATTTATAAAAACTTTAATCATTTTCAAGTAAAAGGGGGTAATTTTTTATTTATTTCATATGTGTTTGGAAAAATTATTTAACTTTATGAACTAAACGTATTTGAGAGGGTTTAAAAAAATAATTATGGTTATAAAAAAATATTTGTTGGAGTGGTGATTTCGAACATGGGACGGGGAGGAGGTTAGACAAATAAAATGCAATCACTATGCGTCAATATTCGTTCGAATGTAATTTTGGAGGTAGAAATTAATGACAGGATTGATATGGTTAGTGAATCTTTTATTAAAATGATAAAAAAAATGTTTTCGTCGACTCTCCTTGAAGATTCGTCTACAAATCTTGCGTTAGTGAGCGTGGTCTTCATATATTTATATTGTGTTTGATCGTTTCTTTTAATTATTATTCAAATAACAATTATTGTCGCCATTTGTGTATCAATTATCAAAAACATTCTGTTTAAATTAAAACGGTGTTAAATTACTCCGACGTCGATTACAATTTTAGATATGTACAATACGTGCACCTGAATATATATGTTCAATAGTTTCTTACGAAATTCACACATTACCCCATGATTAATGTCGCAATTAGTTCGGGGCTTTAAATAAAATCGGATCTTCGTCCGCAACTAACGTCACTCCATCGACATATGCGCCACGTAGTTCGATCGTATAAATAGTTTGCATGGTAAAAAGAGATTTTTATATTTCGTTATTATTTTGTCGCAGAATTGCCGTCGTTTATTGGTCGCCGTCGTTGGTTATTATGGGGTGGCTTAGTTTGCGGGTGGGGTGGGTGACGGGGGCGTGGCCTCGGCGAGGGCTGCGATTGTTGGCTGGACGAGCTGGCCGCAAAGGGCGCGAGTCGACGGCGGGCGCGGGGCGACAGCGCCATGGACGAGGCCTCGCCGGCGCCGCGCCGCCTGGCCGAGCTGCGAGTGGCCGAGCTGCGCCTCGAGCTGGAGCGGCGCGGCTTGGAGCCCAAGGGCATCAAGGCCGTGCTGCTCGACCGCCTGCAACAGGTCACCGTAACCTCAAAATGTCGGCACGATCGCGCCCCCCCCCCCCCGTTTCGGTCGGCGGCTTGGCGCATCGCATATATTCACTTGCGGGATTTCTAACCTCTAAATAATGTCCGATGACTGCACAAAATTTTGACAGCGTCGGATTTAGTACGGCCGAACAAAACTAGTCCACCATTATCCCTTATATTAAATCTAATTGGATCAAATTAATGTGATATTCTCATATTTCTAATTGGATCGACCCTAAGCTGTCTCGAGTAAATAAATAGCAACGGATGCAATTGTATAGGTAACGACTTGGCTGTAACCGTCAAGTAATGGCGCATAAATTCATGGTGCATTACAGATATATATATATATAGAGGCATTAAAACCGAGTTTCTCTAGTTCTTATATGAATAATTATATAAAAAATAATAATTCATTTATTAAATATACACCGGAATCTCTCTTAACGAGCATAACTATTCCTAGAGCCTTACTCGTAAAGTGACGCATTTGTGAAACGAAACAATTTGTATATATCTGTTAAGGAGCATGAATCTTCTTCATCTTTTTTCCATTGCTGCCTTAAGGCTGTAAAGATTATGTAGATGCGGTAAAAAAATACAGAAGAAAAAAAGGATTTGTGACTTGAGCCTTTACTCTCGCCGCTAAACACAGTTTAGAGAGAACCCATTGACACTTTTATTCAAAACAATTTCATACAGATTTTAGGTTAAGCACGAGATTCACATGTTTTATAAAGACGGAATTATTAATTAGTATTGATAGTTGTCGATTGATCGTCCGTTGATGGACATGGTCACAGGCGCAGCCGCGAGATGTGCGGGACTGGTTATCATTCGTAGACGATAGTGATCGGGAAGTCTCCCCACGTGGATCAGCAGGATCTCCTGGTGGTCTCCCTGCGTGTCTCACAGGCAGTGACAGTCACGGCGTGAGTCGCGCATTTGTCAATCGTTAACAATAATTATACCAGTTCAATGTGGTTGCCATGGGAAAGACGAGAGGAGAGTCTCCAGAGTCATCATGGCGGAGAAATGTGTGTTGTAGAAAAACCACCACAGGACGATGGTGCTTTATTTGCGATGCAACAGTTTTCCATGCTTTCAGCATTTCACTTATTGTGCTAGAAAATTGTTCCTCTGACATGGTCACCTCCCCAACTTGCTTGCTTGAAGCACGATGCAGCTCCATAAGCTCTTCGGTGGTCAGCTCTTGGCTGTGCTCTTCAACAAACTCATCAATATCATTGTTATACACTCCCAGTCCTATGATCTTAGCCAAAGACACAATCTCGTTGATTATATGCTCGTAATGTACCTCATCTCAAACCCTTCAAAGTCACATTAGACAATGCTCTCCGACCAAAGCTTCGTCTAAGCAGAAGTGAGCGTTCTTTTGGTAGCCCCTTTCCACGCCTTTTCGATTACTATATTCTATTTCGGTAATAATTGCCATGATGAAAGTGTTGATAAACATCGTTAGCTAAATTTTTATATTTATTTTTAGGCAATAACTGAGGAGGGCGAGAATCCTGATGAATATATGTTTGATTGCACACCGATTAATGATAAAAAGACGCCTGCGAAGAAGACAAACCTCCCCGACGGCACCTCTGAAGAATATGAAGAGACCATGGACGACGTGATTATGGAGAATTTGGTCGTCAAGGACGAAATCACGGACGAGGATTCGAACATTGGATCGAACGACAATCTATCGTCGTCCGATATCAAACCTGTAATACTGTCGGCGAATCAGATCGCAATAATCAAAATGGAAACGGCTTCCGCTAATGAAGCGATAGCAGAAAACGGCGCCAAGTGTCCAATGACTAAAAAACGGGAAGCATCCAACGAAGCCGAGATGCCGCAACCTAAAAAACTTTGCAAGGACAATAAAGACCCCAACGGTTTAGACGGCGAAGATTCGATCAATTTGGATATTGGCGAGGACGAGTTTCTCAACGAAGACGTAAGTATATTATAATCCAGCTATCAATATTAGGTTGTCCGGAGAGTAATGTCATATTTTAAAATTATTTGGTAGTTTATTACCTTCTTTGCATTTCGGATTTTTTTAAAAAGTGTTGCAATGACCTGTAAAGATTGTTATTTAATGGTGCAAGATCTGGAGAGTTAGGAGGATGTCGAAGGTGAGAACACAATATGACGAGCGTCCTAAAGGACCATCATAAATAAGTCACATCTTTCCGGATAACCTATTATTAAAATTATATCATGTTAACGTTTTTATAATTAAAATTATTATTCTAGGGCGAAGCTGGAGGCAATCTTCGAAAAGGTATTTATTCCGAAACAATAGCTTTTATAAATTATCTGTTCTTTTGTGTACCGAGGCACGGTTTTTGTGCCACGTGATAACGAAGAGAATTTATTGTGCAACACTCAGTGATCAGAAGATACGAAACCTGCTAACCGCATCGCATTCTCGGTGAAACACTCGTTCCGGAAAGAAGATATTGGTGAAACGAAGAACAAGCCTCGTACGCTGATTCCGTGCTCGCGTGTGTTTTATTATTTTGGCTAGTTATAAGATTTGGTATCGTAAATTTTGTAAGATGTGTATGACTGCCGTGCCTCGGAATGTGGATTCTAATTTATATTAATTGTCGCATTTTTATCTAATATATATTTTTCTTATTAGTACTAATTCAGGTTGCGTGGATAAATTAATTGGTGTCACACTATTGTGATATTTCATATTTTTATTCATTAAATGTCTACACACGCACCTTGTGGTGCGGCGTGTCGGCTCGCAACCCCAGACTGGATATGATGGCATCACTTATATGATTTAGATGTGAAAAAGGAGGTGCAGGGTGTCGTCGACTCAACGAAGCAGAAGCTCGACGAGGGGATACCGCCGGCCGCCGAGAAAGAAGACGTTCCCGCGGAGCCTTCGCTCCAAGACGTTAAGGAAGAGAAATCGTCCGAAGTGACCGCTGCCGAAGCCAATAGGTTGGTGTTACGCTGACCTCTTACAGCAGTCCCTCCGCAGTCCCTTTGCCGAGCCGTTGGTAAGACGATAACATCTCCATTAGCGGCCGCCGTCCTGTTTGGTGAGAAACTCGCATTCAACCCGACATCACATTTCATCGGTCGCAATGTAAACACGTTAAAGAAATCTAGCGTTAGCTACAAAGTTTTGCATTATAGAACGAGACCAGTTTTTCACTTCAGACGAGGAGCAACTGCAAGATCTTCCCGAGGAAAAATTCGTCAGAAAACTTTTCGTCGAAAAAAAATATACGTTTATTGGAATATGATATATTAATGAAATATAAAGCTCTGCTGCTGCTCTCACGTGAAGTGTTCCGAGAATCTTGATTCTAATAAAATAATAATGGATATTATATTATTAATGAAGACACGATGCAATATCTGCGGAAGAAATAATTTGGAGTGTTAATTGTTTCTCTCAATATAAAATCAGAACTAGCTAGCTGATCAGAGCTAGTCGATTGCTTTGGAAAGTTTAAGAGAAATGGAAAATATTTCAATGACTCACGATTCCTCCGGTTGCAATCTGCCGTTTTTGCTGAACTGGGTGTGGTGCTGTATATATTTCAAGATGCTGTGCGAACACGGAATATAATCAAAGGAAGCTCCTTTACCAACGACTGCAGGGTCACGATGAGGGAATCATTTTGATACTGGACATCTTGGAGAATCTAGCGGACTACAGGAAGCGACAGAGACATTTCCGAGAACTTAATGGACATTGCAATATGGGGAGAGAAAACGTTTTTCATCCAAGACATCCAATCGAAGAGGGAGGAAGGAGTCGTCTAATCAAAGAGGATTTACATCAATTTATAATTCCAGTTAGAAGACATGGTTCCTTAATCAGCTGCCGATGACATACACATTTTCGTTATTCAATTGCACGGAGATAAATGAACACATATTATTACGTATGCGTGAGCAGATTAAAGCAGATTTATATCGATGCGCAGAGAAACGTCGGAAATGCAAAATAAATAACAATGACTCACTTTTACACCATACATCACCGGGGACATTTGTGGATGCAGAAAGGATTTGGCGAACTTGATCGAAAGTCTTCTTTTATTATTTCATGTCTTCCGAGCTAGATTATTAATAAAAAAAAATTGGATTTTTGTCATATTGTATTTGGTAAATAAACAATATTCGGTAAAAATATGATATTCTAAATATTTTTTTTATAATATATTTAGTAATGGTAAATACATTTGTGAATGAGAGATAATGTTTTTTTCTAACATTTCAGCAATGTTTCAATTTCTGAGCAAGAAAAATCTGATAAAGGTAAGGATTCATTTCTACGTTTATTTGTGAATATTCTTTAACGAGTTTCGTGTGTATAGAAACATCACATATTATTGTTCAGATGTCAAGAAGAACAGTCCGCAATCGCAGAGCGCATCCAGTCGCAACTTGTGGGTGAGCGGCCTCTCGAGCAGCACGAGAGCGAAAGATTTGAAACAGCTTTGTTCCACTCACGGCAAAGTCATCGGCGCGAAAATCGTCATAAACGCAAGGACGCCCGGGTCTCGCTGCTACGGTTACATTACGATGTCGAGCGCCGAAGATGCTCAAAACTGTATCAAACATCTTCACAGAACAGGTAACAGTGATGGAGCAATTATTTATACACTGGAAACTCAATCTATTGTTAATTTTTTATACTCCCGGCCAAATAACTTATAGAACAATGTTCATTCGTAATTTACCTATCTATCGTTTTAAAGTTTTGATCGTAATGCTGGCCAGTCTTATTTATTATTATTTATTTGAGGTTGTTGAAACGGGACTGTAGAAATTGTACGCAAATAGCAGGATAATGTGAATTCCGGGCACGTTAAAATAGCATTCTACTGTATATTGAAATATTAATACTGAGTAATTTTTAAAAATAATAGAGCTACATGGACGTATGATATCAATGGAGAAAGCAAAGTCTGAATCTATCACCGGAACGAGTTATGGTACGGGTTCGAGTGTTTCAAATAATCAAACAAATCTATCTCCGCGTCGCCTACCTAACAATAAGGAAAAATTGGTATCGAGTGCAGAAAAGAAGAAAGAACCACCAGTAAATATTACATATATCCCAAGTATTTTCTGCCGCATTGTGTCAATTCTAATTTATATTGATTGTTTCTAGGCGAAAGCGGCTTCCGTTAAAGAGAAAGATGCTAAGTCTGTCGATATTAAACGAGATGTTGACGGTAATGTCATAGTCAAAGAGGAGAATGAAAATACCGAAAGCGTTTCCACAACCGAAAATGATGTAAAACCAGGAAATTCCAAATCAAAAGTATATATTCACATTTTTTTTAGAATAAATACATTTTGTGATATTTGTATATTATATTACGTTCGTTTAAACAGAGAGAACGGATTCGTCCGGATCGTCCAAACCGCAATCCATCCTCACGTGATTTTCTATCATTCTCCAAAATTAAGGTACAGTTAACCCTCGGGTTGTTATTTTATAACCAGATCGACAGTCCCTCCTATAGTGTCAATTGTCAAGGTTAGATTGCATGCGCTTGAACCAATTAAAAATAGAACAAGGTCATTTAAAATATGTGAATGGAAAAATGATTAATGTATTGATTACGTTAAATTTACAAAATAAAATTATGAATCCCTATTTCTAAATTTGTATGGGCGCATAGGTTTCTATAGCGTAGTCCCGATTTCTTCGCTATAGGAGGGCTGGATTGACTGTTTTAATGCGCAATATTTTAGCCGAGCTTCAATTAATATATACATGTTTATTATGATAGAAAGAGCGGGAGGCTCAACGTGCCCGCGAATTAGTACGCAGAGCGAGATCAGAAGAAAGGCGCCGACATGCCGCCGAGAGATCCCTACGTGAATTAGAAAGTCGTCATCGTGACGAGAAACATCGACAACGTGTCGAAAAAGAGCGGCTGGCACTCGAGAGAGAAAAAATACGCATAGAAAGGTATGTCCGATATATGATATTGATATTCATGTTATATTCTCGTAAATATTTAATTAATGTGATTATTACAGAGAAAAAATTGATCGTGAGAAACACGAACTTCAGCGTCTCGAAAGGGACCGTCAAAAGTTAGAGCGGGATCGTTTGGATTTGGAAAGATTGGAACTAAAGAGAGCGCAAATGCGGTAAATATAATCAGCATTCACTTTGTCGATATGCGTAGGAATTTATGTCAACAATGATTTTATTTTATTAGATTGGAGGAGGAGAGGGAGCGTGCCGTCGTGAAACGTAATTACATATACAATTCGAGCGGTAGCGGATCGACGGGATTGTTGCCCAGATCTAAAGAGCCTTTGCCTCCGCCTCCGCCGGTGTACGAGCGTCCTAGTGGTCGCGGAGGTGATAACAGTGGAAGTTCTAATTCAACTCGTTATAATATGCCACCGTCTTCACATTTAAATGCACCTCCGCCAACCTATGAAATGTCTGCAGGGTCGTCGAGCGGTAGCAAGCATGTCGATCGCGGCAGACCGACGTCTCGTGACAGACGCGAGCGCGAAAGACCGCGTGAATTCAAACGGGATTATCCTCCACCCGCCCCAAGATCTTCTCACACTGGTTTGAAATAAATACAACTTACGAAATAATGCATATTTCCAAATTGCACATATTGCGGTATATGAGGAAATTTGCATATAGTGTTTCGCAAAAGATTAAACCGGTATAAATCGTTTCAGGTGTCAGCGGAAGCGGAATAAAGTATTCGAGCAATGGACCTTCGTACGAATCGAGACAACCTTTGCCGCCAGGAACACGACCACGTGAACAAAGGTGCTAATTTATTCTCGGTTTATCTTAAGCAACGGATATAATTAATATAAATATATTTTACCTGTTTTTTTTTTTTTTGTTAGGTATGCAATGGAGACCAGTGACGTGCGAGGCAGTACAGACGTGAGAGGCAGTAGATCCGGAGGCGGCGGCAATCACGATCGTGGAGGCGGTGGATCTAGCAGTTACCGTCCCGGTGATTCTTCGCGACGTTCTCCAAAAACGACATCTAGAGATCATCGTTATTCCGATTCTTCCATGCCTATGAAAGGTAATATTATTTTTTAAATAATTATGTATTTTAATGTTTAAATGATATTCGATGAACATTTTGTTCAAGGTGATTCGTGGTCGACTAGCGGGATGGGCTCCGAGAGTGGCGGCCGTTACGGCGGCACAGCATCCAGCAGCGGACAGTACAATGATTCTCGATACAGTGCCTCCTATCAGCCGACTCCCCCCGGATCCGTATCATATCCAAACGTCGTTTGTTATCCAACGCCTCGTGATTTTAGACCAAAATATTGAGAAATACTTAAAACAGCTTCTCACCTACGATCATTTGTTACTGATTATCATTTTCATATTCGGGATTATACATATACAATTTTTTGTACACAGAGATATGTAGTATTTCTCGAAAAATTAAATTATAAACGCAATGAAATAAATACTATTGAATTATTTATATGAAATAGTTATTATATTTTATATCGTAATAAAATAATTTCCAGCCTGAACATCTACACGTTTGTGTGTGTAGTAACGGCAATACGACGTGGATTTTTTAACGGTAGAATATTTAATAATTAAGTAGGACACGAGTTTTATTTTAAATATATCACGGTTTTTAACGCAACATTCGTTTATGGCATTTTGCGTCTACAACTCGATTGAATGAACTATAGATTTAGTGAATATTTGGTTTAGATTTTTATTTACTAAGTATTTGTACATTAGAAAAATAATTTATTACAATGCTTGAATAGCTCAAGAGTTTTTGCAATGATTTTATGTTGACTTTTTTATAAAATTAATTGTAAATCTGATATTATTGCAACGTTACAAAACACTATATAAACTGATGTCAATAAATATATAATGTCCTGTATGAGTGTTTTATTTTAACTATATTCGTTCACTAAATAAATATTTCACTGTTATGTTCTGAAACCGCAGTGAACGCTTTACGCACATCCATTCCCTAATATACACAACAAATTCTAAAAAAAATATTACTACGGTGCAACACGACAGTTTAATTTATTTATTATTTTTGAGTACTGGAGTTTGGGTTATAAAACATATTTTTATTGATTGTATTATTTCAATTAACATTCATATGCGTCGTCGGGAATGAATTAGGTGTGATAGTCAGAGGACTATAGAAAATATTATGGTCCGTGGTTAATTTAAAATGCAACTTGATAATACAAGTTTTAAATCGCAGTCATTTGGGAACTGCCTAAATAATTTAAGGTATTATATCTTATTAAATATTAACCTAGATGTGCTGATGGGGACATCAAGTTTTTGATTTTTCTCTAATAACTCTTAATATAAATCCTACATGTCACAAACTATTCGTATTTATCTAAAGAATAAATATAAATTATGATTATTGTCCGCAATTGCAGAAAAAAATAAAAATAATATTCGCTTCTGTTGCCACGGGCGCGATGTGTTTTCTCGCTCGCATCCGGTACGATGTGCCTAGAAAGATCTAGCTATTGAAAGTGTATGCATTGCCGAGTGCGAATGAAACGTATACTAGTGACTAGGGGCAACCGAGGAACTGCCCCACAATTATTAAATGGAATTCAAGCACATACATACCCAGACTTATAAAAAACAAGTTACGCGCAAGCATTTTCGTAAATATCAAAAATGCAACGTCTACAATAAATGCAAACAAGCCGCCGTCTAGACGCTAAAAAAATACAACCAATTTTAATTCTGAAATATCAAGCAAAAAATCGCAGACGTAAATAACTACGTCAGGAGTCGAAAGGGTATCTGCTCGCGCCCTATACGATTGGCAACCAAACAACAAACGCCAGAGAGGATCGTAGCTTCACTCTGAGCAGAAGCTATCCTGGTCTCTTGAGACCCTGCCCTAAGAGTCTTGTGCAGCCGAAAGTCCCGACTGGAGCCCAACTCATGGGATGCACACTCTTGATGAAGAGCTTGTCAACAATTCTGAACATCATCGTATTTACACCTCCGAATACCATCTTTGCTGAGGGACGACATCAGTGAAGCTGCGCGCCAAGTCAGGACATCTAGATATCTTCAGAATCAGTGGACATCGCATCATATCCACACGCTAACTACCCATGGAAACAGCCACGTCAGCAGCAATTGGATCGCCGCTACCACGTCACCGCAAATAACTGGACGCGATCACAATATTTACCGGTAAAAATTACAAGTGTATTCAAAGTCAATCACGGTCAATTATTAACATTTGGAGTCAGATTAATTCATCCGTTGGGTTAACCCCTACAAGTCTGTTTGGGGCAGACCTGTATATGCCCCCCTGGGCTATATTTTCTACTCGATTCGAAAAATAATCGACACCGTTAACGTTTTTCGATTATATTATGCATTTTTCTTTTCTGGAATTTGAATATCATCATCAACTGATTGATGAAAATCTTTTAAAGATTCCATAATTCGATCAGTTGCCGATTTAAAATTTTCGATCGCTCGCGCAACCGTGTTTCAGACACTTCGGGGACAAGAGTTCAAATAAATAAATATTAATAAAAACGATTTCTAATTGATTTTGTGAAAAATACATATTACTATATTAAGAGTTTTGTTTATAAAATTTGTTTTTTTTTTTTTTTTAAATGATATTTTTGTAAATGTTTATGTCACAATTGACAATTTTTAATTTTGCTACAACATGGAAAAGAGTGAAAGTGAAAACGTCGGAAAATTTTTGGCAGTATGTATTTGTTTTAAGATTTAGAAGGATTAGTTCCTGATTTCTTTAAAAATATGTAGGAAAAAAGTTTGGAATCCTTAATCTATTGTTACATTACACCAAAAAATTCAACTATACATTTTAATTATCATATTATCTTAATTATATTGCTTGAACGTTTTATTTCACATGAATGTTTAGAGAGTAAATCAATTTATATTTTAATATTTAAAATATTTAATAATAAATTATTTATATATATATAGGATATATACTAAGATTTAATTTCTGTTTAAGATTTTTTCGGAGTATACCAAATTATTTTTATTAGTATTTAACGTTAAATATAATTATATAATTTCACGTGGGCAAAGTTGTAACAGTCGATTAATTTTCTGACAAGTGAGCTGGCCATATTGCGACGTGTTTGGGCTCGCCGCTGTAAAGCGAGGTGCTCGTTCGTGGTCGGCGACAGTTTCCTCTCTTCAGCATGTCCGAGACGGAGCCGACTCCACCGCCACAGCGTCGTTTGGCCGATCTGCGTGTTGCCGAACTGCGCGTTGAGCTGGAGCGTCGCGGCCTGGAGCTCAAGGGTGTCAAGGCCGTGCTGCTCGACCGATTGCAACAGGTCACCGCAAATCCATCTTACACTATTAATCTCATAACCAATAATCATACAAAAATTCGATAAAACAAATACACACATATTTGATCAAGTGTAAATATCGAAATTATCTATAGTTGACACATTGTATGCAGAAACTGCATCATGACAATCATCAGTGGCGCCTCTGTTGATAAACGGAAACACTATTTATAAATAATCATATTTGTGATTCATTTGTTTTTTATTCAATACCATAACATGATTATAAATTAGTAAGATTAGAATCACTGATAAATTACGTTTAAATATAGATACACATATTAAAAAAAACGCATTTTTTTTGCAATTGGGTAAACTAACAGGAAACACCAATTGGCTTTATTCCAATAACATTTATAAATCAAAGTCAAATCTTTTAAGACTTTCAAAACATTCATGCGCAAATAACGATCTTTGATTTTAAATTTTAAATTTAAATACTAAAATAATTTGTTAATAAATTCAGGCTATCATTGACGAGGGAAAGAATCCTGACGAATATGTGCTGGCACCACCTGCTGAAAAAAAAACTCCGACAAAGAGATCATCACGCTCTGAAAACTTGCAAGAACTGGATTCTGCCGATGAGACCTTAGACGATAGCAGTACCGTGACGTCGGCGAATTTATCACTAATTGAAGAAAATAATGGTATGATATTATGATTACATTTAAAAACAAATCGTTTGGTATGGATATTTATTATATTATATTTTCACATAGATAAACCACCATCAGTCATCAGTGAATCAAGAAATTCGGTTATTAAAAAAAGAGAAGCCGAAGATAGTTTAGAATCGTCGGAATCCAAAAAAGTTTGTAAAGAGAGTACTCCCCCTCCTGCCGAGGATAATTCAATGAATAACGATTTCAATGGCTTGGATGGTGACGACTCCATCAATATTGATATTGGAGACGAAGATTTTCTGAACGAAGATGCAAGTATTTTAAATTAACATAAAATTCTTTTACTCTGAAGACTCGAAAATTATTATAGATTTAAATATAATATATATTTGTAGGTGGAAAATTTTTAATAATACATGAAATTAAATAGTTTACAAGTCAGGGCCATTTTTTATTGACTGATTTTAAATTTTTTAAACATGATACCCCATGCGTTGGCCACCCCTGCTTTATATCCACTAAAATAAAATTCATGAACTGCCGCGTTGAACTTCCCTGCCCTGCCCTATTGGTTCTACCGATATAAACTGTCCCTCAAAATCGTCATTGTTATAATTTATTGATTTCTTTCAATTTATAAAATATAATTAAAAAACCCTAACCTAAAATTTTGTATGTATGTCTAGTCTTTTATAGGGCGGATTTCTACAGTGTCATACCCTATCTCTGCACTATAGGAGGGTTGACTGCAAATCTCAAACTATGGGCCGACGCTCTTGTTTTATGGTGTAACGTCCATATTTAAGACGCAGTAAAGCATACACTTTCAATAGCTAGATCCTTCTAGAAACATATTCAGGTTTATGGAAACCATTAATCACCATATCACCCACACTCATTGCATGAGCTCACAAGCTCCAAATGGATGGTTAACTGTCCGTCAATGAGTAAAAGAGTAAAGGGATTACAAATTAATAGACGTATATCATTTAATTCTATTTTTATTGATTACAGGGCAAACAGGGAACTTATGGCGAAAAAGGTATGAACTATTTTTATTTATAATAAATATATAAATTGGATAAAAATGTGAATAAAAGAATAAGTGTAGTGACTCAAATTTTTTCATGTCATGTGGTGTTCTGTGTTTAATAATCCCCCCATAAGTGATATGTGTAAAAACTAAATCCCGTCTATAAAAAAAATTCTTATCGTCACACCGTATTAATTATGTATCGTGAAAAGAAGAATATTATCCTGTACCCGATATTTATATCTGGAAAATGAGCGTAAAACATTGATATATTTATATTTGTAATAGAATATTTAATTATGATTTGCTTTTTTACTATGCCATTTTGGTTCTTTTTTTTATTATTATACATTTCTTATAATATTTTTATAGCATTTAGAAGATATAAAATTTTTCCATAATATGAATGCAATCGCGAAAGCGTAATTTTACACAATCGTTTCTCTTGAATGTCTACACACGCACCTTAACGGTACGAAGTGTTGGCTCACAAGTGAACCTGGGATGTGACGGCGTCGCTTGTATGATGTAGATGAGAGTTCGGAGCCGCAGGGTGCCAAGGATGCATCATGCCAGAATCCCGGGGAGGAGAAGCAATCCGTAGCGGAGAAACAAGAAGTCGGCGCCGACGATTCCGTACAAGACGATAAGAAACAAGAAACATCCGCCGCCGACGCTACTGGCAATGAGGACTCCAAAAGCATTAGGTTGGTGTTGCGCTGGCCTCTTTCAGCCGTTTCTCTACATAACGATGCTGAGCCGGTAAGATGATAAACATCTTCATTAGCAGCAGTCCGAGATTGTCCCGCCCGTATATTCGATGGTTGATATCTGCAATATTATTGAATTCACATTTCATCGTTATGATTCCTATGTTAGTCCTTTTTCACCGATAAGCTTCAAACTGTTACAAAGTTTTGCACTGTCATAATATGCTTTGAGTCACGGATTTCGGAACAATGACTAGAGGAGCAGTTTTGGAAGATATGATGAATACTTCAAGAGATATTTTGATGAACGAGCTAAAACAATTTTAGACATATTTGAAGAGGAAACATACTTGTGGACATCGATGCGTAAACGTCCGAGGAAATTATTAACAGTGCACAACTTTGTAACTCTCTTTCCAAATTCTAAACACAGCGAATGTATGTTTTTACATCGATTTGTTACATATAATTTATTGTGATAACGGCATTGTATTACTTCAGCTTCTTCACAAATTAAAAATTTGAATATTACTAATCAATAATCATCTATTTGGCGTAAAAGATTATCAATGTTAAAGAGATGATCATATTTTTTTTTATCAACGTTATTGAAATGTTTCGCATCAATTCAAGTTGGGGATAATGTTTTATATCAGATATTATTTTTCTGTTTCAAATGATAATATTACTATTATTCGAGCGGAATAATACATATTTGATAATTCATCCTAAAAATTGTATCACAGAGCTTCGTAATTCATTAAAAATTGAATAGCACAACAAAATTTGGTCTTCATATATTAATGAAAGATTATAAACTCGAATTTCACATTGTGACATGTTTTTTGTGTAATTTTCAGTACCGAAGCTAATCCCGATAAGGAAAAGCTGGAGAAAGGTAAATTATATTAAGCGACAAATTTATATATTTGTGTAAAACACTATATTTATGTGAACGACGTTATTTTAGATGCCAAAAAATCATCGGCGAGTGCAGCGAGTCGCAATTTATGGGTAAGCGGTTTATCGAGAAGCACCCGCGCCACAGATTTAAAACAAGTATGTTCGCTCCACGGTAAAGTAATCGGCGCAAAAATTGTGGTGAACGCCCGATCGCCGGGATCACGATGCTACGGTTACGTTACAATGTCTACGCCCGAAGATGCTCAAAATTGCATTAAACGTCTTCACAAAACCGGTACTTATTAAATAATACAACATTGTCTAATTATATTTTATGAATTGTTGACGAAAATGTCAATCTCGTTGTAGAACTTCACGGTAGAAATATATCTGTGGAGAAAGCTAAATCCGAGACTATCACCGGTGGCACTGGGAACGGCCGTAAAGAAGGTTCCGCTCGGAACAGTGCACATAATCGCTCATTTAGATCACCGCGACGTGTATCTGGAAATAGAAAGAAGAGCGAAAGAGGCAGCCAAGAAAAAAATGTTGCATCTTCGGTAATTCCATATTTATATTTGTGCATTTTGTAATTATTGTATTTAATGCAAATTTCGTATTTGATTTTAGGATAAGGATGCGAAAGAAGATGATAAAGCGGAAAATACCGCTGAGCCTAAAGAAGGCGAAGATGCAAAAGTTGATGATAAGGAAAAGAAAGATAAAGACGCAACATCTGGAGATGACTCAAAAAAGAAAGACGGTTCACAGGTATGTATATATTTTTAAGCAAATACTTTTTTTTTATCTCTTTTGGTCTATTTTTGATTCGAAGGTGAAGAGCGGAGCTCTTTTTATCCTTCGTCGTTGTTTCGATTTTGTTTCGTCGTAAATGGCTCTCTAAGATGCGTCGCCCGCGGAGCTGAAAAGAGGAGGAAGACAGTTATTGCTGATGTTCGTGTTTTTAAACATCCAATGATTAGGTTCATCTATATTGATGTGGTCGTCGAAGCTTATCTGGGAAGGTGATCACTTAAATATTTTTGCAATCAATTGTGGGAGATCGGTGAGAAGTGCTTGTTGATGTTGCGGTGACTACAGCGAAGATGCGGGCGGTGACTTCGAAACATGGAGGTGTTGGGTGGGATTGATAAATTGTTGGGCGGGTTTTGGGATAAACCAAGGGTTGTTTTGGGATAAATCGAGTGAAAATTGATTTTGTGGTCTGAGTTAAAAGGCTGGGCATTGACGGAAATTTGCTGTGTGGGAGCTGGAACTATTTATGCAGGTGGAGGATGTCATGGTGTTTGGTATAGAGATCAGAAGGATGGGCACCGGCGCATTTGTACACATTTGTGAAGTGCGTTGCAGCCGGAGGAGGTGTGGCCTAAATGTTGGCATCGGTGACACTGGACTTGGTAGGGGAAGTTATTTATGAAGTGTTCGTTGTGGACGGAGATGTAACAAATGTGGGAGAGATTAAAAACTTTTTTTTATTGAAAAATCGATCAGTCTCGAATTTCATAAATTAATTCAAAAGGTTTCCTTAAGAATTAAAAATATGTAGTAATATTCAATACTTGGACATGAACAATCGGCAGCCACTGCTGTTTTTTTTAAGCTTATGATTGCCTAGCACATGATGTTACCGAGGCAGAATATTTTAGAAGGAAACAGCCACAAAACAAACTGCTGCCATTACTAAAAAAACAATAAAATTGACTTGCTTTATATGTTAGAAGGGGACGGCAACAAAGCAAATGCTATCTTGGTGGAGAATTAACTTTATTTTAATTTTTAATCCATCTTTCTCTATGACAAAAAATTCTTTCAATGTCTTAATTCTGAAACTGCTGTTGCTTATATTTCTAATAATTATAAATCGTATTTTTTTTTATTTTTTATAGAAGGGGATTGATGGACAAGAACGTCGTCGTTCGCCACGTGATTATATTCCATTTGAGCAAATTATCGTAAGTATTACACAACGATAAAATTTATTTGTTTAATTAAAATAATTAACCGTGTTTTAATATTGCAGAGAGAACGTGATGAGCATAGGGCGAGCATGCGAGATTGGCATAATCGACATGTTCCTCATCGTGGAATACATAAGCCACTCAATCATCATCGTCAAGATAAATATAGACAACGAATGGAAATGGATAGAATTGCCATTGAAAGAAAAAAATTACGCATAGAGAGGTATGCATTTAATATCAAAACATATCATTAATAATAATTATAATTATTCATATATTCTTCGTTTGCGTTTATATAGAGAAAGAATTGAGCGGGAAAAGCAAGAATTGCAACGTCTCGAGAGGGAACGTCAAAAACTAGAACGTGTCAGACTTGACGTGGAACGGCTTGAATTGAAGCGCGCTCAAATGAGGTTTTTACAATTTATATTATTATCACAATATTTGGAGGATTTAATATAAAATGTGTTTTCTTATAGATTGGATGAAGAGAGAGGACGAGCAGCCGCTAAACGAAATTATTTTATGGGACCCGGAGGCGGAGCGTCGGGTATGATGAGATCTAAGGACACAATGCCCGTTAACTCATACGATCGCTCGGTGGGACGTGGCGGAGGCAATAGCAACATGAACACTCCTCGATACAACATGCCGCCGCCGCCATTTGTCAGCATGTCGGCGCCCTACAATATGTCAATGGGGGCTAATAAATCCGACCGAGCTCCGCCTCCTCGAGATAGGAGAGATTTTAATAGAGATTTCCAGTCTGGTCCACGCCATCCAGGTATAATTAAACGTCCTATAAACACTATGATTTGTAAATATATATATTTCTTTTCATATTATAAAACTTTTCAGGTGGTGGAGGCGGAAATCCGATCAAGTATTCAGGTAATAACACATCGTACGAGATGAGACAACCGTTGCCCCCTGGAACGAGACCACGAGATCCAAGGTTGTTAATGATTTCCTAATTTTGAAAACCCATATTTGTAAATAAATTAAAGAAAAATCTATATTATTCATATCAAAAAAACTAGTGATGCAGTTTGTAGACAAATTAATATATACGATATTCTACATTAACAAAGTTCGGATAATCCGAAAATAAAACGTAACTTTTGAGCGTACAGATCTGAAATTTTAATAATAATTTGAGCGCTTCGTCTCGCACTAAACACTACTCTGTGGATGGGGCATTTAAATAAAATTCTTGCTTCGTCAAATCTGTTTTGTAGTCAATATTTTAATAGAGATCGATTGTTTCAATGGCGATAGAGTCCCAGGTGGGAATAACCACCCGTCGTCGCGGCGTTCCCCCAAACCCGGCCCGAGAGACCATTACACGGATTCGTCCGTCACCGTGAAAGGTAATGTGAGCTCACCATCAAATGTCCCCCGATGCGTCGTCGAATTTGACATTTGTTCCTAATTTACAGGAGACTCTTGGTCAAATAATGTCGGTAGTTCCGAAGGAAGTAATCGATACGGCGGTTCAGTCCCAGGAAGCGGACCATACGGCGAATCCCGCTACTCGTCCTATCAGCCGGCACCCCCAGGTTCATGTTCGTTCCATGGCGGTGTCGCTCGGCATTTCAGATCTAATAAATTCTAAGTGTGATTTTGTTGCGTTACGTTCTTTGCTTTTATTTATTTTTTCTTAATACAAATTGACGAGTTGTTAATGATTGTTCGTTTATATTGCATTCTACATACTATGTTTTTATGATTTTTTTTTAAATCATATATTCACAGAATCATCATTGCTTTTTTTTAATTATCTTAATGCATGGTGATATCTATTTAGACCGATTTTTGCATATTTCAATATCTACACATTAATTTCATCGCGATTAAATTTTGATTGGGTTGATGTAATAGTTTTAACAAATTTTATATAAAATAAGAACATTTTGTTAGCTTTTTTTATTGATTTAATCACTTTTATCATCTCCCCCGATTTTTATAACATTCTCCCACCTTTCTATCAACTTATTATTACTATTGAAGTAAAACTCCGGTGACTTTGATGCAAAAAGTGCATTAAGGGATGATTTCGCAATGAAATACTAGCCCTTTTCTGTTTACCAATTTTGGTCTATAATTTTCGAGGGCGATGTTTAATTTTGTTAATTGTTTGCAATATCATTTCGCTAGAATTGTTTGATTACATTCTAAGAATTCGAAATACACAACCTGGTGTTTTGACATGGATCAGTGTCAATTATGACTTTTAACTTGTCGTCACCAAACTTCAAAGGTCGCCCGGTCCGTGGTTTATCAGACTATGAAAAATCCCCAGATGGGAATTTGGTAAACCGCCTTTTTGTCGAACTTTGAGGGCATCTTCTCTATACATAATGTGTTTGGCTGACACAGTTGGAGTATCGCCTTTACGGAATTCACAATGATATAAACGTACGAATTATGAGTAGAGAAGAAGCATCCTTTATACAAAATTAACAATTAAAAACAGATGTTATTTATCAGTTCCGAAAAAGAACTTTTTTGCTAGGATCATACAAAAACGTTGAAATTTTTGCATCAACCCAATACACTAACGGACAAAATTGGTAAAGCATGATGCAGACACAGCAAAGTGTGTTATCATTATGTCTGTTAGTGCACAATTTATGAAGCGATGTTACTCATACCCAAATTATATCGAATAGTTATTCTTTAATTAACAATTGCAATGAGAATTTTTAGTGTTAACATGTTAACGACCGAGGACTCGCATATGAGTCTTAACAGAACTTTTCTCTCGGGATAAGGACTCATTTGTGTATAATAATTTAATAATAAATTAAGAATTCTTCAATGTCCAAGTCTTTATTTCATTACAGGGATTAGAAAGAAATTGCTCATTTTTTTATTATTATTATTTAAATGGCCTTCTAAACCTGAGGTAGGTCTTTGCCACCTGGAAGACACTAGGCGATCTCCAGCAGAGACACGTCTGTCTCAATCCTGATGTCAGGACTGTGGCGGTCGTCCTCCAGGTTATCTTGACACTTTGAATATGAACTTTTCGAAGTGTTAAACCCGGCTTTGGGGTTGGAACGGTAATTTTTACGGGGACGGGATTTTTCGGGGTTACGGAAACGGGGATTTATGTTATCGTAAACGATCGATTTTTCATCTCCAACTACAATTTGGTGTTAAAAGCGTCGAATTCTTTGTCACAACACCGAAGAATTGCATCATTCTATTTGTTTTACTGATGAGTTGCAAATGTGACTGTATAGTGGACAATGGAGATTTGACCCTTTGTAATAATTCCTTGATGGCTAATCGAGGATCCGACTCTACCAGGGATTTTATCAAATTTGGAGGATCGTCCAGATCTTTAAAACCAAAATTATCATCTCTAGGCTGTTAATTTTTTTAATAGCAAGTGTCCTTCAACAATTTCTGTTTTCGACATTTTACCCTTAACAATAATATAAATTTTATTACTCATAAATAATGCTAAACAATAGTACTAAGCTTTAAAAAGTTTACAGGCATGGTTTCTTCACCGTTTCTGGACACAAATTACACTCAAACATCAGGTTATAAAATACGCAATTTTTTTCTGGTCTCTTTAATGTATAACTGGAGTATTATCGAGGAACATTATCAACTACTTGAAATTATTAACTACTTCCTTTAACGTGGAATGCTACAATAGTTGTTTGCTGTTTACTCGTAGATACTATATTTTTTAATTATTTCATCTGAAGAGGCCCCAAAATTTTAATTTAAGTTCCATAAAAATCTTTACGTCGTTAACGTGTTAACATTCTAAACAATCCAATGCTTTGAAATGATGTGGTCTGATATTTTAATAAAAAATATGAAACCATATTAATCTATTGCTAATTTTAACATGTTATTTAATTTTGTACTAGGTATTCGCTAGCCCCGAACATGGGAAACACATCTATGGATCTCAATAGGCACGCAAGAAACAAGAATTGCTACTAAAAGGAAACGGGAAAATATTAGACTGTTCCTTATATTAAATTGTTGTAGCTATTATTCTTCTACTTCGTGACTGCCGTTGAAAAGTATATAATTATATAATAGAGTCAAGATTGTTTATATATATAAGTATATGTAAAGCTTATTATTGAGGTATCGCTAGTCCGGCTTAATATTGTTGGTTTATTGTGCCGCTGACATGTGACGCGTTGATAATATTTTTCTATGTATTTTTTATGTAAAACCTTATCATACTAGACGTAAGGAGCAAATCGTCAAAGAATATCCTAGTTCTAGATTTAAGTATATGTTTGCATAAGTTACGTTTACAGTTGAATTTGTAATTAATGTGTGAAAATTATTCATATAAAGTAAATCGTTTTTAATTAAAATGTATTTTTACTGCAATTCTATTGCTAGGATAATTTATCAAACTGTATCCCAAATCCTTTTACTAGATGTGTAAATTATTTTCCATAACATCCCTTTTACTCGATCTTCTTTGTACGATAAATATATTCCAAATCAATGCGTTTCTCCTTACATGTAGTAACCCTTTTAATCCAGGAGGGCTGAAATTTCCTATGCAAAACCCTTATAAACCACACTAAGTATTGGGTGTCAAACTAAAGATAATCCAATACATTTAACCCTTTGTATGTCGAACGACAATATACCTTTATATTAATTAATTCATTTTTGCTGGACAAATGTTGCGCTCAATTACTGATCTAGCGTGAGCCAAAGTCAGTGTATAGCAGTATCGGAGGCAGAGTGTTTTTTCTTGAGAGTATAGCTAGTTCGGTCGGTTTATTTGGATCGACACTAGGGTTTCAGCCGTAAATCCGGACTATTATTTAAGAACTTGGGAGGCCTTATTTATACGCCAAAACAGTTCCCCTTCCTGTTCCGCCATTTCATAATTCCGTGTAATTTTCGCCTCACTTAAATGTACATCTATTAATATATTTTGGGCCGGATTTGAAACAAAGCAGCTAGCATCCCGCAGCTGGTCCAGGTAGTCAGTCGTGGCCTATTCATTATGTGGGAATTCCATTTGCAGTCATTCCAAATAATTGATGTTGCCAGAATTGCAAAAATTAATTTAAAGAATATCACGCAGAATCCTTACAATTGTTCTGGCTTTCAGATGGTTGTTATCTTCAGTTACATGAAGATATAGTGGACCGATATTAGCTGATAATGGACCGCAGGTATAAACATTCTCATCGTACAGGTTTTACATTTCAAATTGGACGTTTTACAAATCAAATTGGACGTTTTGCAAATCAAATTGGACGTAAATCAAATTAGATAATTCCCATTGTATTTTATAAAAAAAGTTGTACATTCATAATATATACCAAGTTAGAATTGTATGGCATGAAATAATTTCTCACTCTCCACAAGCAAATATTTTCACAGCATTTCTCCAAAGATTATTTGATTATTTTAAATGCTGTATGGTTGATCTTAGATAATGCAAGCATCCACTATACTCAAGAAGGCGTGATATTGTTGAACAGTCCGGTCACGCACTCCATTTTGTTACTATATTCACCAATGATGAATCCTATTGAAGAGATATGGTATTTCTAAAAATTAAATTTCTTGTAAGGAATCTATTGGCGGATCCAACAAACTGCAAAAAATTTAGAAACGTGATTAATGAGTCCGTCGAAAATGTCACAATTTTTTTAAAATTGCTATAAATATTCTATGAACATGTATATGAAATTCACTCCGCAGCCAGCTGCAAAAAAGAATATTTATAAAATAATTGTTATCTATATATCTTTATTTTATTTAAAAAAAAATGTACATAATATGTATATGTATTATGAATGTACAACTTTTTTATAAAATACAATGAGGTATCTAATTTGATTTGAAAACGTCCAATTTGATTTGTAAAACGTCCAATTTGATTTGTAAAACGTCCAATTTGATTTGCAAAACGTCCAATTTGATTTGTAAAACGTCCAATTTGATTTGTAAAACGTCCAATTTGAAGTGTAAAACCTGTATCATCACGTAGTGTGTGCATGTAATTTTTAATGAAACATTTTTCTTGAGAAATCTTCATAATGGGCAACATATATCCCCCTGCAATACATCTGCATCTAAGTTATCCGCCTATCCAGGGATTCTCAAGGTGTGACCACCACAATACTATAATTGTTTTTACATTTGCTAGGTAAAATCGCCTGGAAGTAAAAGGGTAATGATAATGTTAGCATTCATATTATGTATAGTGTTAACACATCCGGCGGCCCAAAAAGAATCGCGTATTCCGAAAGGGGGTCTCTCAGATACCCAAAGCATTGTAGAATTCATCAATATCTTGAAAATTTAAAAAAAATGCATTATTCTAAGAATAAAAATAGTTATGTCTCACCACAGACTGAGCTCTCACAGCACATGTCATTCGCACTCGTGCTGGATGCGAGCGAGAAAACATCGCTCTCGTGGCAACTGCAGCGAATATAGTTGTTTTTTTTTTTTTTTGCATGTTTATTTATGATATTTATTTTTAGCCTTTTTTTTGACAAATACAAAATGTTTGTGGCATGTAGGATGATAAGAGTTATTTGAGAAAAATCAAAAACTCCAAGTCCCCAATGGATGGATAGGTGAAATTATTCAGTTCTTAATTAAGTATAAAAACTTTACTCGTTGCGTAAAAAACTTTAATCGTCTTTTGGGGCGGATATAACCCATCCTTTGTGGGAGCAGACGTTGACAATGTCACTGCCGCATTGGTTTGCTGTTGGGTTTCCCCAATCAGGAAAAGTCGCCTGAGATTATTGTAGGTGTGTTGTCTTTTTATTGGATGATATATGGGTAATTAATATATAGAGATTAATTTAAGTATAAGGTTTCTGGGTTGAATTATGATACAGGTGGCTTCGACATTTGCAAGTGTTGGGCTCGGGATTGATTGGGTAGTGGGGAATAGATTTTTTAATGAAAATCCCAGGGTCACTGATGGGTATATCTGCCATTCCTGTAAAAGGAGTAGTTTTTGCTATTTTTATTTTGTCGGATGGGTTAAGGGATTAAGAAAATGTCTGGTTGTGAAATTTAACAAATTATTTGGCCTCTAGCAATCTAGTGTTAAGGTTATTGGCGTTCCAGAACGCAAATTTCATATTATTCGAGAGGAGCGTGCTATTCATTTTGGATCGTATAAGTTTGTGAGAAGGGCTGGAAGTTCATTAGCCACTACTGTGACTCTGCTTATTGGAGGTTCAGGCTGATATCTTTTATATATCTATAATCCACGCTGTCTGAATTTTTCGGAATGGACGAGTTGGATCGTACAATTGGTTGCCCGTCGCCTTTTCCGTGGAAATTGCTTGCATTCTTTCGAGTTGGCACGATAAGGGCCGTTCCAATTTGGAGGACTTTTTGCAGCTGGCTGTATCGCGAATAGACCTGCAATAAGAACTGTAATTTAAAAAAAAATTCAAATATTATAATTTGTAAATAGTAGAAAAATCAAACACATCTTTCAGAAACCACATTAGGGTTAATGTTTTCTTGAAAACGAATATGCCACTCAAGGGCGTACAGTGATGTTGATGTTGGGTGTGCTGAATGTGGAAAAAAAATATAAAAAAAATACAGTTTTTTTAAATGAATTTTCAATGGAACTATCGTAAAGTGTGCCCTTCTGTTTTAGTTTTATGAGTATTTTTTTTCCATTGAAATCACATGAAAAATTTATGTCGCAAAAACGAAGAATAGAATTATTGTATTAATAATAATAAAATTCATTAAAAAAAGCCGATATTTTTTTATATTTTTTTTCCACATTCAGCACACCCAACATCATGTCCACCGTACGCCCTTGCTTACAAATTTTGGTGATGTTTTGTAGAGCAATGTTACTTAAACTTTTTCGGTTTGCGGAGTAATACATATTTTTTAGTGTTGGTATTTAACTGAGGACCAACTTCATTATGTGAATAAAATAACAATATTTATTTATTTGACTACGATGTATAGATGGCATAACAGAAAGATTCCAAAGCACCATTTACCCATATAAACATTCGATAAAGATTCTAAAGATGCATGGGGAATAAGTCTCTCACACTAATATTCCCCCCAGTGTCAAACCATGACACTGGTTAATTTTTGAATATTATTTCAGTTGGATTGAAATTTATATTATTTATTCTATGGAATTAAATGAATTAATTCCAATGCGCCAAACTAACTACATAAATATTTGTATAAAACATGCGGAGGTAATGTGTATTTTTCTCTTACCAGTCGTACCTGGCCAGTGTTATAAAGAATTCCCTGAACTAAAAGTTTTCGTCGGACATCTATTTAACTTAGCTCAGTCGCGGTTAACTTACATTACTGAAATAATATGCATGTTACTTTAAAGCTATAACACTGGTAATATTTATTAATATTTTGTTGAAGGCGAACCGGATGTCGCTGGCATGTGGGCCGGAACTGATTCGTGGGCCTTGTATTCGTTTATTAATTTTATATATTAATGACATCTTGTATTATATAAATACATATTATATATAATTAACTGATATGGGTCTTCATATGAAATTTGAATAATTTTAAAAATAGCATGTAAAAAAATACATTTGGTATACAAATACAAGATAATACGAGATATTCTCGGTAGTATTTTGTGTAAAATATATGTATAAAAAGAGAATCAGGTGTTGGAATACACACGTATGTTTTTAATAAAATATTTTCGATTAATGTCGTTCAAATATTAGCCCCTTTTAGGTCGAACACATCGCGTTTGTGTGTGCTTTAAAATAAATAGCTAACAGCTAGGCCATGTACGTGACGAAGTTGTCGACCCCTGCAGGTTGTCGATTTGTTTCGCATGAAGCACTTCAGTTTGCCATGTTTACCATCCAACTTCCGGCTTTGTAGGCTGCCTTTTGACGTAATCACCCAACCCTGACTGCAGATAGCCGAAAGGCTTTTTGGACATCCTTTGATGTTGATCACTACATGTAATTTACTGGTCACACGGCCCGACTATGGACAATTACTGCGACGTGATGGACGTGCGAACGCCCTCCAAACTTGGCAATCAATCCGAAAATTACGAAACGTCGGTTGTTTAACAATTCCCGGCGTGTCTGAAGAAGAATGCCGAGGCAGGAGTGATATGTCACCTAATATTTTTTTTGACGACGAAATTTTTCGCACAAATTAGCCGCCATCCATCAGCGCGGTTCATGATTGTCTCCGAGACGAGAACCTGGGACCCGGTTAATTGATGGCCGACATTAACCACTCGACAGCCGTCTAAATCATGGAAAGGTGTTTCATCGCTCGAAACTTAAAACGAGACTGGAATTTTGAACTTGTTCCGTTTTTGTCGCCAAACGCTGAAAAGTCAATTATAGTTCATGGCGGTTTTAAATCTCGCCAGTAGAGTGTGTTTAAATTAGGACCCAAACAGCGCCATACTAAAGTATTAATACTTCATCCGTTAACACAATTAAAGCTGGAAGGCTATCAATAGTATTGAGTGATGCCGAACGTACACAGTGTCGAAAATAGTTATACCATATATGCAGATAATTAAAAATCATCCAAAAAGATTCCATATTCATATTATGATATGTGTATCATCATTTGCTAGCCACAAGACACTCACTCGCTGAGCATTTGAGCCTAACCAGACTCTCGAATGGCAGTCAAGGCCAAAGGAACCTGAGTCTCACACGTGGCGTAATGGCCCTTTCGTGTCCATACTGCAGGGACCCAAGCCGTGTTGGTATGCGGTTTTTTGTAAAGAGTTTCCCATATGTACATATCTATATGTGCATATGTATGTCTGGTCTCTAACCGCATTCTCACCACAGAACCAGTATGCCCTGGGAAGGAAAACCCTAATCTCTTAACCGATAAATGTTCTAGTCTCGATACTTTCGCTCCTCTTCCTTCCTTCTAAGGGAGCCCTCTCTGAGGAGATCTTTCACATGATGAAAGGATTGCTATTGCGCGACGGAATTAATAATCACTCGCGACTTGCTACTTGAGACTAGTTTTGGCCAGATGTGCGTATGTATGTGTATATATATATATATCTATAGATAACGCTTGCCCACTTGCCTGGATACAGTCGAGAGGGTAAAATCCGATACCATCATGGTAAAGGATATACTCCAATGCCAGCAATGGCCAAGAGAGGGAAACTCTTTACAAAAAACCGCATACCGAGACTCCTCTTTAATGAGGTGTTTCCCATGATGAAAGGATTACTACGGCTGGGTTAATAATCACTTGTGACTCGTTATAAGCAGATAACGCATAGAGAAGAGGAAAACGAGTACCGAGGAAAATCTCCTGATAATTGTCTGGAGGGTAAAATCCGATACCAAGACGGCTTGGGTCCCTGCGATATGGACACAGAGGTGGAGCCCTGACGTTACGTACGAGACTCAGATTCCTTTGCCCTCGATTACCATTTGATAGTCTGGTAAGGCCCATACGCTCGGCGAGTGAGTGTCTCGTGGCTGGAAAATGATGATGATATAATATAACCAGTGTTATGGCTTGTAGATAACATGGATATTATTTCAATAATGTAAGTTAACTGCGACTGAGCTAGGGGGTACGTAAGAGGAAGAGACTCATTACCTCCGCATGTTTTATACAAATATTTATGTAGGTAATTTGGAGCGTTAGAATTAATTAATTAATGCCATCTATTCTGCGTTGAATAAATAATTTAAATTTCAATCCAAACGAAAAATATTAAAAATAACCAGTGTCGTGGTTTGACACTGGGGGGAATATTAGTGTGAGAGACATATTCCCTTTGCATCTTTGGAATCTTTATACAATTCATCCATCGTAGCCAAATAAATAAAAAAACCTCACACTTCAAAAGCCAAGTCAATGAAAATTCCCCACATCCGAATTTATATTTATACTCTAGCTACACCAAAATTAAAGACCATGAAGAATTTAATATATTTTTGTTTAAGATATTTCTATATATTATTTATTGCTCTATGTACAAATATATTCACCAGAAAGAGTCATATGTCGGGTATAGAAATATATTTTTTATAGAATTGGCTCGAAAAATTGAATCAATCAGGCATATACATATTTTCATCGTCATGCGAAAATTCTTAGATTTCGTTATATTTTTTATCAGAATTTTATTGTGTAGTCGGATCAAACCGCGGTACGTACGATAAAAAATTCCCAAAGTGTGGCGCGTAACGATTGAAATTCACGCGATGGGAGTTCACGGATAGCCGGGAAAGTTGGGGAAAACTTGTACCGAAACAGTGACATGCGAGGTTTATTCCCGAGGCAAGTTTTTTACTCGCCCCTCCCCCACCTACTCTCCGGTGCAGCCTCCGCGGTCACATAAATTACTGCCACCCCCCACCGCCGGCAGGCCCACCCCCAGTCGACCACCCCCCAGCGGTCTCTATACGCTTCCTGTTGTGCCAGGAAGTGAAAATGGTGATGGCGGGAAAAAAATGCGCCACAATGAAAAAAGTGTACATTTCTATCTTGAAACTTGAAGAATAAGCATTTTTTATATCAAGCAGGGAGAGGTGGGGTGAAAAAAATATACACAGGCCGACCATAACACAATAAAATTTTATATTCATAGATCAGTATTTCAGGATCTGGTTGTGACAAACCGAAACCAGTTCACTCAGTAGGTTCAGCATCTTGAAAGCAAAACAGCGTATATTTCAATATAAAATTCTCAAATATGAAACGCATATTATAATATAATACATTACTGCAAATACCACATTATTCCCGTAAATATAATCCAACCGAAAAATAAATCCTAGAATGATTTATAAGCAGTGGCGGCTCGTGGGTAAAATATTTGGGGGTGCTGCGTAATATTAGAAATTAAAACAAGTATATTTCGCTCATTTTTTATAAAATATAAAAAATATGGCGAGGTAAACATACTAAATAATATTAACAATAATACAATATGTGACAAGCGGCACGTGGCTCAAGTTTAATATGACTGCGCTACAGTGAGTCAGTGTGACTGCACCGATTCGCAGTGCGACACGGGGCTTAGCTGTGAGGCCCCCCCCTTTGCACTCCGCTACCGGCCAGCATCCGCTCAATACCCGACGCTGGCAGCGCTGACGAGCAGGCAGTGCTCTTGGTCTATAACCGCACATTCAACAAATTATGAAGAACAATTTTCGAATGAAAATTAATGACTACATTAAAAATAATAAGGATTTATATGATTGAAGAATCTTTAGAAAGTCTTGTAAAAGGTCATGAGTTAATTAATTCCTGGAATAAAATTATTGTCAGAGGTTACATGAATGAGAAATGCTCATTTATGGAGAACTTAATGACAATGATAGAAATTTGTATCATTGATTCTATAGAAGAACATTGAATCACTTATGAAGAACTGAAGATTGTTTTCTATACTTCTCTAATTAAACCTAGAGTTGGGAGAGTATCTATTCCTATCTACTATCTATCTATTCTTTAGTAGTCAATGGGACATATGAGTTTTTGCTTTTATTAAATATATACAGTCAACCCTCTTATAGCACCAATATAGCCATCAGGTTTATGGACCATAAACCCGAACATATTACTAGAAGGTTTTTAGTTTTCAAAGTGTTTGCTATACTACGTTCTAAAAATTGGCAATACTCCAAAGGACAATAACATGGCCCCGTAGATTGAATTTACAGTCAACCCTCCTATAGCGCAGAGATCGGGACCACTCTATAGAAACCCACCCCCCTTAAAGAAGACTAGACAAACATTCAAAATTTAGGCTTAAGTTTTTTAATTGTATTTTGTAAATTTTGTAAAGCATTATATGAGGGACTAACGTACACGCCATTCTATAGCAGGAAACGCTATAGGAGGCTTGACTGTACAGGCTCTGTTCGTCTTTTGGCAACTGTGTTGTGTTGTACATGTTATAAACGATCCGATGGGGGTCTAATGGGGATCCCAAATTTTTGATTTTTCTCGAATAACTCTTTTAATTTAAATCCTACATGTTACAAACCTTATGTATTGTCTTTTATTGAGAGAGACCCCCTTCGAAAGATGTGGTTGTTTTTGACCCGCCGTGACGTATCAGTTTAAGTGTTGTTTCTAACCCTAAAAATGAAGGATCGAGAAGAACATATTCGTCATATAATTCCTTTATGAGGCAAGTGTCACGGTGATAACAAGGAGTAATAACCGATCGAGCAGTTAGAAATTGGATTGAAGACAATGGTTTGATAAGGTTTGACCATACCCTACCACAGATCTGAAAGATCTGAAAGTAAACATGGAAAGAAGATATATATAACATCGTGCTGAAGAAAATTCTGTGGATGATAATTCCAAGACGCAGATATCTTGTGAGCAGCGGAAGATGTTGTTACCCTTGAAAGTTATCGGAAATCCAAAGATTTGGCCGGCCACAGTGATTAACACGTTTTTAGAGGTAGCTGATGGATTAAGTCGATCTCAACTAATTGAGTTAAGGAAATAAAGAATAATTATACCATTTCCATATATACGTAGGTTCGTATTTTTTTATAATTAGTATTAATTATATTTATAAAATTGAACCATTAGCCAGAAAAGGAATAATTAATTTCGTTGCTCCGGGGGCTATCGGTGAAACGGTTCGCCAAAGTGTAAAAGTAATGAAAGTAGCTGGTTCCGGCAAGAGTGGCGCCCGGGGGCGACTGAATCGCTTTGTGGAATCACTGGACCCTGGGCGACAGCCCCTTCAACAACCGCAGTAGCCAACGCCGTCGACGCTCGCGTTAATTCACTACGGTCAATGCGTTTTTGCGGCACCGCTGTTTGAAAACAAAACAATAACTCGTACCTTTAAAGAATTGAATACAGCGTTCAAACTTCGGTAATTTAAATATAGAAGTATAACAATTATATTTAAGCAAATAATGCGTTTTAGACATCGATCGTCGTATAATAACAAATCAAAGAGGCGAATATCCTTGATCCAAATACATTGGAGATGTTTTTTTTTTTATTTATGAATAATGGAAACACACGGGTTTTCCACGTGGGTGTGAGAAACTATGCCAAGTGCGAAAAGTTTACGAGCAACTTTATTTGGCAATAAAAGTAGATTCAGCAGCAAAACTCTGACTTTCCCTTTTTATGTCATCCGTGAAGCAAAGACACGTCGAAACGACCACATTGCTATATAAGATTATGATAGATGTTTCTCTTTTGTGATTGATCTTCTCGACATTACCACGTCTTTGCGGCGTTCGAACAAGTAAGCGACCGTAAAACATTACAGATTTCATTAGTTGCGATCAATTCACCAAAATGGTTCGTTTTATCTATATTTATATGATATATCTTAATGTTTCTGTACTAGGATTATGTCGGGATGTAACTGCCGCGGCTTACGTTAATATGTCAGAGTTGAAAACTTGAGAATATCTTCTCTACGTCGGGATTTGCTGTTCGGCACGTGTGACCTGTCTAGTGCCGCTCGTGGTGGAATACCCTCACGTGCCCCTGAAATATCTATATTCTATGCCAGCTACATCTACGTACGGTCACGAAATCTGAATATTGCCTGAAAGAGTCAATTTAAGAATCACAAGCGGCTGAAATGAGATATTTCGAACGAGCATCAATTTAGGTTATCTAGGTAGGATTAGAACATTTTCTACTACGCAGTAGTTGATTCTATTATTATTATACACGGAATGTAAGCATAATCTTGGATTTTGCATCTAAGGAGATACTTTACTAGCTTATGCCACGAAAATTAATAGCATCAATTTCGATGAAGTTCAATCATAGATTTTCATGCCCCGTAGAAAAAAATAGTTGAAAATCTTATTATTAATATCGGGTTATATATAACTGGGTGATCCATTTTATCATTTTTTAACAATGTCGCGTCCTTTTAATATTTAATAACATAATGAAATCCAAAAACAAAAATGTTACAGGCCACGATGATTGGAGTAATAACGACGCTTAACACAGAAGGGATTCAAGTTCTTCAAGTAGAAGAATACAACGTAGTATACAATAAAGCACCTTACAAGACTAGACTTTGCAAGACTAGATAAAATAGCCCTGGCCTTATTCAACACCCTTCTCCATTTTATCCAGTTTGCCGCCACGTCGCTCCATCTTCCGGTAAGTTTCAATGTTTCAGTATCCCTCTGAACACAGTACAATCAACTAAAATTTGGTCTTTTTTACTCCAGGGACAGGAAGGCTTGTTAACCATAAGCCTTTACGGCGGCTGACTGTCCCGCATCCTTGACACGTGACCAGCTCACCGGAATCTGGCTACTATGACGACAGCTGTGACCGGTAAATCCTTGTATAGTCCGTGCAGCTCCTCATTGATTCGGATACGCCATTCCCCGTTGTCGAATACAGCTCCAAATATTTATCTTAGAATCCTTCTTTCCTGGATAACCAGTTGTCGCTCATTTCGTTTTGTCTAAGCCCAACATTCAGATCATTACTGTTCACCCAGACTGTCCTCAAAATATTCTAAAATGTACTTTACGAAAAAACATACCCAAAAATAGAAAAACACATTGGTGTGACTCAGTTTGGCTTTCGAAAGGGCCTGGGAACCAGAGAGGCTCTTTCGGCCTTCAAATTTTCGCGATGCCAATGTAGACGGCTACATAGGCTTAATTGTTTTCGATTAAAGACTTTCGACCGATTACTACAAAATAAAATGATTGTAGTATTAAAAACTACTGGGATAGATGACCAAGATCTCAGATTGATTAAAAATTCGTCCTGATTACAGGAAGTAATAGTTAAATTAATCATGAGACAAGGCTAGAAGTCAACATGCATATAATTTCGATAATGTAAGTTAACCGCGACTGACCCAGTGGGTATGTAAGAGGAAGAAACCCATTACCTCCGTATGATTTATACAAATATTTATGTAGGTAATTGTGAGTGTTGGAATTAATTAATTTAAATTTAAATCCAACTGAAATAATATTAAAATTAACCAGTGTCGTAGTTTGACACTGGGAGAATTTTGGTGTGAGAGACTTATTCCCCATGCATCTTTAAAATCTTTATCGAATCTTTATATAAGAGAATAGCGCTTTGGAGTCGTTATGTTATGCCAAAGTCGTAGTAAAAAAATCATTAGATATACTGAAACATAACAAATACTGCATCTCTAATCAAATACTTCTAGGAAGACGAGGCCCCGGAAGATCAAGGACGTCCTTGCTGATGAATCTACGATAGTGGTTTAGAGGAGATGCCACCTTCATGTTCAGTGCAGTAATGGACAGGACAATGGTGATGTCCATGATCGTCAACGTCCGTTAGCGGTTTAGTCATCAATAGTCAGTCAAATTCAAAGATTAAATTTATAAATATTAGAAGGACCCAAATGAATGTCGTTTTTTTTAATTAAACTAAAACTCATATATCTAATTATTTATTGAATTATTATACAAAATAATTACCAATATTTTCTATGACCTTTTGCCATCTATTAGGTAAATCTAAAATGCTTTTCCTATAAAACTCTGCAGGTTTAGAATCGCAATAGACCGAAAGGGCCGATTTTGTTTCATCTTTTGATTTTAAAAAAAATGTCGAAAATAAAGCTCCAATGAGCGAAAAGGCTGATAATCGGATGGGGCCCATACCTGGCCCCTAATAAGCTATAAATATATATTTCAAACCTAATTTTGCGACTCGTCTTTTTCCTTCAGTAACTCTCAGATACCGCGGCTCGTGTATTTGTTTCTCTCAGTCAACGCATGGGGGACCCTAACGCCTTATTTTTTAAACATTTCCAATTTTTTCAGGTAACTTTGAGTTGACCATTAAGTACCGGGTTGGCTCGATATTTCTTCAACACTGAGAGTCGCATTTTTTTTAACCTTTCTTTCTGGGCTGCTTCATCCACTTCACAGGGATGACTACTTTTAGGCTCATTTTTCAAATCAATATTGCCTGATTTCAATTTTTTGAACCATCTTTCGAGTCGAGTGTTGTCACGTGCCGTTATCAGACGTGATGGCGATGGCGGTTGGGCACAATCAGAGTTTCGTATATTCTACGGAGCTATGAGGAGTCAGGCCGCTATCCAGGCCAATTCAGTGACGTGTGTGCTAACAGGAGGTGCCCGTAGCAATCTGATCAGACCGTGAATTAAATACGAATTACCATAATCTCGTCTAATTAATTTGTTACAATCCGCGCGTGCCTCGATTCCTGGTTTGGCTGGCGACCTGACCCGTATTCGAAGAGCCTAGATAACCTTGGAGAACGTCTGTCTACAATCATGACATCATGACTGAGATGGAGGTGTCCTTCAGGTGGCAAAGACCCGCCCCAGGGTTATAAGGCCACTGTTTAGTTTAGTTTAGTTATCTTCGACATTTCCTTATGTTTAATGCGTCTCCTTAAACATCGCAAATATTTTTTGTTGCCTCCGTTGCGTTTATTTTGGCGTGAAGCTGAAACAGCATACAGCTACGCAAATGTTCTTTCGATGAACACGTCTCGGTCATTATTAAAGGGACATGTAAAAAAAATAATTTTTGACGCAAAACGAAGATTGGAGACCTCCCACGACAAACAAAATATTCAAACACGACTTTCTTAGTCAAAGGACTGAAGAAAACTAATCTGAAACTATTACATTTGGATCCATCTAATATGTAATTTTGTTATAAGATCCTTTTACTCGAAAATATTACATAAAGCTTAGAAAATATGTATTTAAATAATAATTTTCATATATACTCCCTTTGGTGTTCAATAATCTTCACATCAAATCCATTATTCAGAAGCGGGTAATTGTCAAACAACTATTTCGCGGGGTAAGGGGAACTCCGCCTCTGAAATAGCTGACAATAGCTTCGACGTCGAAAATTAGCATAGCCGGGTGTGGCGCCGGCTTCGGTGCTTGCTGCACATGGCTCTCGGTTATGAGCCAAGTTGAAAGGTAAGAAGATATGAATTGAATAATTTATTACGCACGAGTTGCGTTTCCAGCCTCAGCACGCTGGCAGTTCTGCCAAACAGCCAGCTGGTTTCATCTCGGCTTAATTGAAATTCTGTCGGTACTTGCAAACTGCATTGTGGAATCGAACCTCTTTGCGCTGAAACAAAACTAGCACCGTCGAAGAAGTTTTGCCATCGCGCTTTTAATATGTTAAAGTCAAAATATTGCACATTTAAAAATGATAATATGGCACAGTTTGTAATTTTAAAGAATATAAAATATATCCATATATTAGATGGACCCAAATGTAATGTCGCATTTTCGGAAAGCGTAATTTCAGATTAGTTTTCTTCAGTCCTTTGACTGAGAAAGACGTGTTTGAATATTTTGTGTGTCGTAAGAGGTCTCCAATCTTCGTTTTGCGTAAAAAAATTTTTTTACGTGTCCCTTGAATATTGACCGAGACGTGTCTTTTAGAAGAAAATTTGCGTAGCTGTATGCTGTTTCAGTTTCACGAAAAAAAAAACGTAACGGAGGCAACAAAAAATATTTGCGATGTTTATGGAGACTCATCAAACATCAGGAAATGTCAAAGATGGTTCAAAAAATTTAAATCAGGCAATATTGATTTGAAAACTGAGCCTAAAAGTGGACGTATCCGTGAAGTGGATGAAGCAGCCCTTAAAGAAGAGGTTGATTAATATGCGACTCTTAGTATCGAAGAATTATTAAGCCAAGCCGGTACTTCATGTTCGTCAACTCAAAGATACCTGAAAAAATGGGAATGATTAAAAAATAAGACATTTGGGTCCCCCATACGTCGACAGAGAAACAAACACATGAGGCGCGATATTTGTAAGTTATTGAAGGAGAAAGAAGAGTCGCAACATTAGGATTGACAGATTTATTGCATCCAGATTATTCTCCAGACCTGGACTCATCCGATTATCACCTTTTTCGCATATTGCACCATTATTTACAAGATTTTTTTAAAATCAAAAGATGAAATAAAATCGGCCCTTTCAGACATTTCAATTACAAACTTGCAGAGTTTTATAAAAAAGGCATTTTAGATTTACCTAATAGATGGCAAAAGGTCATAGAAAATATTGGTAATTATTTTGTATAATTAAGTTTTACAAATGATTAGAAATATGAGTTTTAGTTTCATTAAAAAAATACGACATTGCATTTGGGTCCTTCTTTTATAATATTATGTGATGATAATATTATCAATCCTCCTATAACGTTTCCTCTCAACCACTATTTTCTACAAAATGCCTTGTCAACCAATGAGCATTGACCTTTATTTCGCTGGGCAATGTATTATATTATTTCCTTAAAGAAGCAATTTAGAGAAAACGTTATAGGAGGGCTGACTGTATTCGAAAGAATGGAAGTTTTTATCGTTGACCGTTTTCGGGGATTAGTTAGCTTCAAATAAATTCTGATACTGCACATAAATACATTAAAATAGAAAGAAGTTGATCTTAAGTATGAAACTTGGTTACAAAAAGTAGCTAGTCTCTGGGATGGTCTTTTATAAACTTTGATTAAAATAAATTCTTTGGTTAAGTGCAGACACTTTTTTTAATTTATGCAGCAAAACATTACTCTATCCGTGTCGATAGGGACCTTTGGGGACCCTAAGTTTTGGATTTTTCTCGAATAATTCTTATAATATAAATTCTACATGTCACAATCTTTTTGTATTTGTCTAAAAAAAGTCTAAAGAATAAATATTATAAATAATCATTGACCTTTATTGCCCGCAATTGCGAAAAAAAATAAAGCCAACAATATTCACTTGCCACAGATAGCGATGATTTTTCTTGCTCGCATCCGGTACGATGTGCCGAGTGCGAGTAAAACTGTGCGCGTCTGCGGCGAGACATCGCCGAGTGCGTGTGTCATTTTCGCGTCATATTGATTAGTTAAAAAATCCAAAATATCGACTTAATTATGAGGTATATCATGAATAATTATTTTTATTCTTAGAATAATTCAATAAAAGATCACGAATTCATTAAAATCTTGACTTAAAATGCTTGGGGTCTATTTTCCATTATAAATAAATCCCTTTCGGACGTGTAGCTGCCAATAATGTTCACGGTTAGTATTTTTTTTTTGAAAAAAATACAAAATCACGAGGTGTCATTTATTAATCTGAGGATTCTCGAAAATATATTTTTTAAGTGAAAATTATGTTTATTGGAATTGTTTTTAATGATGTGTTTTGGCTTTTATTAATTTTTTTATGAAGCGAAAAGGGCGTAAAGGGTAAAATTTGTACAATAGAAGAATTGATGTCTTGAAAAATTTGGATTTATCGATTAATTATTTTATTTATTGAGAAATGTAATCATCCAAAAAAAGACACATGTATCAAATCTATTTCTCAAAACGATAATCGGAGACGAAACTTAGTAAAAATAGCTCATAATTGTAATAAAAGTTTAGAAATATATTCAGATGGAAACAGCGCTATGTAAAATTCGACCACATGTTACCATCATTGAAACCTTATGCAATTGACATTATAAACTAGCTTAGAAAAAAATCTTACGAAACACGTTCTTCATCAATATTCCATATCACATGACTGAAAAAAAGTTTTATAATTTTGTTTATTTGAAGTTCTATCGCATTTTTTAGCTCGCGATATGCTCGGCACGTATTTATGGCGGAAAAAAACTTTTTCCGGCATATTCAAGTTCAGCTTTTTCATTGACAATATTTTTTTTGAGACACCTGTGTGCATAGTAATGCGTCTCTTGTGTCCGAAAAACACAATACAATATTCTTATTCGAATTTCGGCGACAAACTTAAATGCGCATTGAAGATAATACTGCCTTTATCGAAGATGAAACGAGAAAAAAAATGCCGAGCTGAAATCTCTCGCACTTATATAATTAAATTATATTTTATATAAAATAAAGGACTTAATGGATCATTTATCCGAATTTCAAACGCGATTAACTAAGAATGGAAGAGTTTTAAAGACTTTATCTTGAATGGCGATCGTTACGTAATGTAACATTAAACTTGCCACTAAACGCTGTACACGTTTTGGAATACCTTCTAAAATTGTTTCAGGAGTGGCCATTAATTTATTCTACGAAATTAACCCCATGAACGTTGGATAAATAAATTCAAGAAGCTGGACCTATCCGCCGTAATTAAGATGGCGAAAAAAAATATAATTCGAAGCAATTGAAACGATTAAGGTTTGGGCATCTCTGCAATTTCATAGGGGATGGCAATAAATAATGTATGAAGAGTCCTGGCAGAGACAACGCGCTGGATAATTTACGGGACGGAAACTGTTCATAGGGTGATTTGTTCCCAGTCAGGGTCCTCCTTGGGGGACCCCTGGACAGAGGTTAAACCGGGAGACCGGTCTGCGATACCACCGACACCTGAAAACTATGCGACGTTCAGGCATTATGCCGGCCTTCCTCTACGCGGAGTTTTGAGAAACGGTCTCTTGACAGTGCTGAAGTATATGAGAAGCATCATATACATGGGGTGCAGTGTGCATGGGTTGTAAAGTGGAATTAGATCGAGTTTCGGTACTCTCGAATGCGATTTCAACTGCATTAAAGTCGATGGAGGAGTTGCAGTGGTATTGCGGAAACGGACAACTACGTGCTATCTGCGATCGAATTAAACCAAGATATGGCTTCATAGTAGCACTGGAATTAAATAAGATCCACGAGCGAGTGTTGCAGATTGCGGTTTGTACAGATTGAATCCGCAAATGATAAGATTCCAATTTAAAAATATTATATAAGCATACGTATTAAATATAATATTTTAGTTTGCGACAAACGCTTGTATGTTTGAAAAATAAAAACTTGGCTATGAAAACCCGAAAAGTTTTCGCGAAACTTTCGCACCGCCCTTGGTGCGTAATCAGATCATTTTGAAAGTTTTTTTCTCTCTCAAAGGATGGAATACCAAATGAATACGAATGAACTAATATGGATATTTGCAAAATGGTTGAATATTTTCGTCAGGCATTTTTGCGAAAATAATAATTAAATAAAACGCTTTCTCCGCCGTATCCAAGGTGGTTCAAGCTGCATGTGGCGTGAGGCTAATTAAACCGTGCTTGTTTGGTAATTCACTTTTCAGACTGTGCTTTCATACCACGTGTGGTATTTCATCAGCCTCACTTCATCGTCGGCATTCTACCTAAGCTAGAGAGCAGCATCAAGTACGTATTACTCTGAAAAGTTTATAACAGCTTTGCTTAATATTATTATTAAATAAAATAAATTAAAACAGGTTTATTCGTAACATTTTAAATTATATCATCTTCACATGTAAGACACTAAAATAATAATTGCACTTTTAAATAATTAATAAGACAATTTTACACCCGTCTGAAACTACAAATTTTGCTATTCAAGCGATTAATGATCAGCAAGTAATTATGACCGAAGAATATCAAAATAACCCAAATATATTGGATTACACTTTCTAGAACCAGATGATTTAAGATCAAACAAAGTGAAGAAAAAAGAGAGATGTACATATATCTAAACAGTTAAAAGTTGTATTTTTTTAAAATAAAAGCAAATCAATATGTTTTAAGAAACTGATTCAGAAGCTTTAGCCTCATTCTGTTGTTTGAAACAAAATTTAACAACATTTATGCAAAGATTTATCAGTTTTGGTTTATTGTGTCCATAAAAATGTTAATTCTAGTAGTCATTACTCAAAAAATACTGATGTTAAACTCATGTTAAAATGATCATTCGATAGATCGCAAATTCTTAATCTAGCTTTCTACAGTACTAGTCGCAATTTCACCACGGGATTAAGTTTGTCCAGGTTTAGAGCAGAAGCCATAGTTAATTGAGCTTTACTTACTAAATGATTTAACGGTAAAATTAAAGTAATTAATTTTAACCTAGTCTAAAAAAAGTCTAAAGGATAAATATTATAAATAATCATTGACCTTTAATGTCCGCAATAAAAAAAAATAAAAACCCCAATATTCGCTGCTGTTGCCACGGGCGCGATGTTTTTTCTCGCTTGCAACCGGTACGATGTGCCAAGTGCGAGTGACACGTGCCGCGAGATCTCAGTCGGTGGCATGTACTCAGTCTACGGCTAGATATCGCCGAGTGCACGTGTTATTTAAGCGTCATAATGATTAGTTAAAAAATACAAAATATCAACGCAAAACTATTCAAGATATTGATGAAAAATTCATTATTATCTTGACTTAAAATTCTTGTGGTCTATGATTGACCCCCTTCGGACGACTCGCTGGTTTTTGGCCTCTTGTGACGGATCTTTTAAAAGTCAGTATTGGTAAGGCTTTTATTTGCAGCCTCCATGAATGTATATCTGGTTCTGATCCAGATACCTTGATATCGATGTCTAGGACTTCTAGATTTCATAATCCAAATGTAATACATTTACTTTAAGACATTTATAACAAAAACAACCTTGAGGTAAAGCAATAAAAATAGCACTGTGTTGAGTTGATGCAAAAGTTTTGACGTTTTTTTAATATTTATTATTAAATATGAAATAAAAATCTCGATCAGTTTTTATAACATTCTCTCACATTTCCATCAGCTTACCATTGGAATTAAATTTCTATCAAATTAATTAAGGCATGTTTTTTTACTTGATCTATTGCATACATTTTTGATGATTTAGTTATCTAAATAAATTACCGTCAGTCCTCGACCTGTGCTTTTGTCGACTTACGCGAAAACCTTCGGAACCAATTAATCGTGTAAGTCGAGGACTTACTTTATATTTAGAAAAAGCAAGGTCTGGAGAATATAGTAAGTGCTTGATTACATATTAATTCAATTCATTAAGCTTTTATTGGGTCATCATCGCATGTACAGTGAAAATAAAACTGCAGATTTTATTTTATTTAGTTTTAAGAAAAAATCATATTCAACATCAGTTTTTTTCATAACACTTTAGCACAAGTTTTGTATTTATTCATTAAACATGTTTTAGAGTGAACTATGAGGCACGAAGCCGTTGTTGAAATCTTTTTCAGACGTAAATCTTTGCCATCGTGGCCTACTCTCAGGGGACTAAACAGGTGAAAGACCGCTGGAGCAACAGTATTTTAGTTTCAATGTGTAATCTAACTAAATTGTTATAAGTTACATGCAAAATCCTCAAACAGCAGTCGGCAATCTTTTTAATATTAAATATAAATATATTTAAACAATCAACATCATTCTTTAATACATTTTAATACAAAATTGTATACGTATTATTTTATCGTTTTAAATGGCTCTGAATTGAACCACGAAGATTCAGGCGATAATTCCTCGCTGCTTTGTCGTAAATCAGATTTTTCCAGGGTCCTCTGCAGTAAAATATTGGTTCTATTTACGGTTTCTCTAATACACAGAAACTGCACTCGATTGGACTGGATCATTCGATGTTCATAAATCACCAGAAATCAGTGGTACAGTTTATGGATGGACCATGATTGGACTCGTGAACGAATGCCAACAATTAAATCGTAAAATCAGCAATGTAGATGTAACACGGACTCCGAAGAGACATTTCCGTTAACTGCCTCTTAATTTTCTCACCGGGACGGAACAGATCGTCCGATAACCAAATTAAACATTTCGCCCCCGCCAGCAAAATTTTCGACATCAAAAGCAATTTCCTGAATTTTAGCCAAGAGCTAAATCGAGAGAGAGAAAGCGAGCGAGTCGCATTTTTTGCTTAATAATATAATTCCTTTAGTAAATTGAGCTTTCACTTAACCCTTTCCCTGCCACTCGACGGCGACATTCCACGATTGCCGATTGTGAGTGCGTCCGATTTTAAGGCCGAGCTCCGTTTCACAAATTTCAGAAGAATAAATTTGACACTGAAATTCCGCCCGATCACTCCGACGCCCCCTCCCCCCCTGATGCTCTAATAATATGTGCTATATATAAATTGTTAAATAAGGCATTTACACGTTTAACACGTACGTTTTTAATTCGCGCATTTGCGAATGTACGTGCCGGCGAAGGTCCACGTGGACGTATTTTAAACCGAGCAATTAATATCGTGTAATAAAAATAATTTAAAATAATGTTAAAAACGTTTAATCATGCAGTCTTTGGACGCAGACGTGTAAAATCCCTCGAGATGTCGCCCCCGTTGTACTACCAACCGTCTCTTCCTTTAAATTATTTAATATGGATGTTGCCGTGTTACAAAAGCTTCTGAACTAATATGTCATTCATTTAGGGGCATTTCTCTGAAACTTTGGCTTTGAAACAAACTGAATATGTTAGTAAAGTGTAGCGATGTAAAGAGTGCCATTGCGAGAGCTTTTGTTCTAAGTAAAAAATATTAAGAGCATTTTATATCACATAATTTTATGTTATTTTTTCCCTCTTGCATTTAAAAAAAATATTATATATATACATAGTTTAATCATTTTTAAATCTGAATACTAAAAACCAGTGGCTGTTCTATCCGGGCCTGCCAAGATGATATTACATGAGAGTATATTTTATCTCGTAGAGAGTAGAATCATCGATGAGTCAACAGTCACTGATCTGCTTAGCTCGACCACACTTGACTTATTTTTAAATTAGATAGTTTTGGATTCTCGTTCAGTCTCTTTTGACTCTTTTTCACTTATTTAAAGGGAGGAATAGCTGCGATGCGGGATGCAGAATGCAGAGAATCCTGGAGAGACAAAATCAAA
>JAGXCT010036749.1:15405-29102 GCA_022495035.1 Philopotamus ludificatus | reverse complement strand
AAAAAAAAATAAAGCTCATAAAAACTCCTTTATTAACCCCTTATTAACTTCCCTTTTCAAGATACAGTTTTTCAATAAAATACTCCATAAATACCGACCCTTTTTGTCGTATAAATAATTCTGTTTGTACAATTCTAAGGTTGAGATTTTCTAATTGAGATGGGGAGTATTTTTTTACCTGCTCAATATTTTTTTTGATAATTGAAGGGGGAATTTTTATTATTTTTGAAATAGAGTCAAAAGACTCTCCCCTTTTTAAAAGATTTCTAATTTCAATAAATTGAGAGACTTTTTTTTCTAACATAGATAGAAAAACATCAATCGATTCTTGATTTTCAAGGTATCCCTGCATTTGGGTAAAAAATAAATCGGGGCTCTCTTTAAAAAAAGTATCGACAAGCCAGAATAAGTCCACATCTCTATGAGGTAAGAGCATCTTATAGTTTTCTAAGGAGAGAAAAGAGATTTTATAGGTGTTCAGAGCTGTTTCAATTTCTTCTATTTCTAAGAGGCTTTTTAAAGAATAAGAAAGGGAGGAAAGGATACCTAAATCAACTCTACCAGAAAATTGACTCAGTAGTTTTTTTTCTAGTTCCCAAGGCTTGGGCAGAGAGAACTTTTTAGTAATCGCCCCTTGAATCGGGAATGGGTCCAAGGCCAATCGATCGCCATAAGAAAAAAAAATAAAAATATCTTGGGTTTCTTTAAACCAAAACGGGTCTAAAATAAAATCCTTTCCTATAAAAACTTTAACAATACTCTCCACTTGGAAAAGATCCTGAGTAAGGAGCCTCTCACGGAGAATTGAAGAATTTGTAATTACTTTAGGATAAACAGTGTACTGAGGATTTTTTTTGAGCAGAGACTCGACTAAGAGAGCCAATTTATGATCTAGTAATCGCTCATCATTCCCGTAATAGAGAAAAGAAGAATTTATTGCCATTAACGGACTCGATTTTTTTTATCCCTGTGGGAAGCACTTAGGACATTTAACATATCCGCTTGAATCTGGGATTGATTTAATATACCAGCGAGCATTAGGAGGAATCAAGAGCGCATCTTGACAAGGATTACTGGTTGAGTGTATGATTTTATTCGCAGTTGAGCCTAAATATGGGGTATGTTGCATAATAGAGCTATTTTTTTTTGCCACAACGATCTCCTTTGTAAGTTCTATAAATATAATCATAAATCGATTTTCAGTTGATGTTTTCATTAAGCGGAACAGCTTCATGGTTGAATGTAAGAATTTCCATAGGATTTTCTCTCAGGTTGAATCTACGAATTTCAAAAATGGAGATGTGGGCCAGTGCTTCTTCCCGTATTGCCAGAATAGGCGATAGGCTTTTTTGTTTAACGAGGTCTCCAGCGTCAACTTTAAGAGTATTAAGATGCCCGTACCAAGTTGTATAGCCATACTTATGCTCCAAGACAACGAGGAAGCCATATCCACCAGCCTCTCCCGAGAAGATCACCTTGCCTTCTGCTGAGGCATAGACTGGCTGATTTAAAGGAATAGCAATATCCACACCCCCATGAAAAAGCCATTTTCTTAATACTGGATGGAAACGTCTCCCATAGTGAGAGGAAAATTCTCCAGAATCTAGAGGAAAAACAAAAGGGCTAGCAATAAAGTAGGCTTTTTCCTCATCGCTGAGTCTTGCAAAAGGGATAAACACTTCTTCTTTTGCCAAGATTATTTTAGAGCTCATTGAATTCGCATAAAGCAATAAAGATTCAGGGACATTATAGATATGAGCGATTCTCTCGGTTGAGATTCTTTCAGCTGGAAAAATAACCACCCCATCCATATTTGGGATCAATAACTTATCCCCAGAACGGAGAGATAGGTCACTAATAAGAGAATTAAATGAGATCAGTGTATCTGAGTTTAAGCTTAGCCTTTCTGCAATGGTGAAGATCGTCTCATTTTTTTGAACAATGTATATCGCTATGGAGAGAGGGCTTATATGAGAAAGTTTTGAATCCCGGAAGGAGTCTTTTAACTTGTCCCAAGTATTTTTGTTATTCTTAATTTGTTCGCTAAAAAAAACGAAGTTTTTATCGGAAGAATCGAGTTTTTTTAATGCAAGAGTCGATCCAAAAGCAAGGTAGGAGGGTAAATTGAATAGTAATAATAAAAGGATTATTGTGTAAATTTTAGACATAGGACACCTAATTGATTCTCATAAGAATTTACACTAAAAATAATCTTAACGTTATTATTGTCCTATGTTATTGAATTTAAAAAAGAAAAGAGAAAAAAGATAATTTTTTAATTTTAGTTCATTCTAAGCCAGATGGAGATGCCTTAGGGTCGGCATATGCCTTACTTTTGTATCTCCTGCATCACGGAAAGATGGCCAAGATTGGATTAGAGGAAGATATCCTCGATAAGTATATGCGTTTTATTGACCCCGATGAGTATCAAACCTATTTTGTTCTTTATAATAAAATAGGCAACTTTGATATTTATGAGTCTATTATTATTCTGGACTGCTCGATGGCTAAGCAATTAGGCCGCTTTAAAGATTTTGTATTAAGTCGCCCTGATCAATGTTTGGTCATCGATCATCATATTACCTCCGAGCAGATTGCTTTGATCCAACATGTTGACCCAAGTGTGACCTCTACAAGCGAGCTGATTTTTGATCTTATCGATCAAGAACTTTATAATGAAAGGATGGCTACGGCCATTTATATGGGAATTGTTTTTGACACGGGGCAATTTAGACATTCCAATACAAGTTCTAAGGTTTTTGCAAAAATCTCCGCTATTTTAGGGAAATTTCCCGTGAATTTAGAGATGGTTTATTACTACCTTTTTGAAAATCAGAGTCTGACGAGAAAAAGAGTAATCACTAAACTAATAGAAAGCACCGTCCTTTATTCAGAAAATAGAGTTGTTGTAGGATATCTAAGCTTTAAGCTGATCAAAGAATTGGCCAAGCAGGGCTTTCCTCCTAGCGAAGATGATTTAATCGACTTGATTAGTGAAATTCATTCCTTAAGAGGGGTTTTAGTTTCTTGTTTGGTGAGAGAGAGGCCAGATAATGTGACGCTGAGTTTTCGTAGTCGGTGTCAATTCGATGTGGCAGCCTTAGCCGCTTCTTTTGGAGGGGGCGGGCATAAAAAAGCTTCTGGGCTTAAAATATCTCCAGGTAACCTTAAAAATGTGGATGAAACCGTTATTAAAGCCCTTGTTGAAAGTTTTAATGAATGGTATGAGAATAATGCCTAAGTACTTTTTTTATATTGTAATAGTAGGATTTTTAGCTGCACCATTACAACTTGTTTCACAAGAAAAGCAAGAAAATCTTTTAGATCAAAAAGTTTTCAATTTTTATCGCCAATATTTTCCTCCATCTTTTAAAGCGAGTGTTTCATCTTCTTTGATAGAAGAGGGGCTTAGTCAAATTCCAAAATCCGCCCATAGAGGAACTCCAGAGCTCGAACTTTATTTCGATCAGAAATGGGGCGGTCGATTTATTGTAAAAAATGTTTCTTTAATGTATCAAAATTATTATGCTTCTTACAATAATTTCCTAGAGATGATGATGCTTTTTATTGATCCAAAAAAAAAGGAAACCTTGCTTTTAGAGTATCACTTAGAAAATCCTAAGGAAGGTCTTTTTATTCTCAAAAAAAAAATAGCCCTTGAGGGTGATTTTATTCAAATGACCTATAATCCGCAAGGAGAAATGACTGGAGTTCAAATAATGGAAGAAGGAAAACTAAAACGTTCTCTCTCCTTTTCTTATAAAAATTGGGGAGATTATCGGGTGTTGGGCTCGCTGAGTGAGAGTCAGGAAGGAGAAACAAAGCCAAAAATTCTTTTTACTTCTTTTGAAGACAAGAAATTTTCAGAGCAGGATTTTCTTGGTTAATCTTAAATAACTTAGGCCCCAACATATTTATTTCTGAACTGAGAGCTCCTTTTTTATATTTAAACTACTTTATTGCTTCGGATTAAGAAAAGAGGTTTGTTTTGCAGAGCCACCAAAGAAAAAACGTTATTTTAATCATCATTATTTTTATTTCAGCTGGGCTTTTTATCCTCACCTATAGTAGGCAAAGGGGGAGCAATCAAAATAATCGATTAAAAAATATGACAGAATCTTTGCAAAAGGCTTCAATTAGCAATGATTTTGAATCTTTTTTAAGCGCTCATCGCAGTTATATTAAAAAACTCGATAGCGTTAAAGAGTTTTTAATTAAAGAGGCTATTAATCAAGAACTTGAGGCCGAAAAAGTTCTTAAAATCAGCCAACTGGGAGAGCTTTATGAGGCTAGGGGGTTTTTAGAGGAAGCTGAAAAAATTTATGCTTTTGGGCTACAGTTGTTTCCATCGAGTCCTGAGCTTAATTATCGACAGGGTATGGCCGCCTTTTATTTATGGCAAATATCCGACCAAGAAAATCTTAAAGATCATTTTTTTATAAAAGCACAGAAAAATTTTCAAAAAACGATCGTCATCGACAGTCAAGACATCCGTCCATATCTTGTATTAACAAGGTTATACTTGCTATCTTACTTAAATGGTAATAATATTAATGATCATTTAAAGAAAGCCTTAGAACATATTCAGACTGCCTTAGCTATTGATGAGTTTAACTCACAAGGGTATTTTTTAAGGGCGAAAATCTTCTATGAACTGAACCAAGCGGAAAATGCGCTAAAGGACTATATGACGGTATTAACTCTTATAAACCCAGCTGATGCCTTATATAGAGAAGTAAAAAACAATATTGCAAAGCTACAGAATAATGAAAAAAGAAGATAACCTATTCTATGTCTTATTCGCTAAATTTTCGAAGGGAATAGGGAATATTAAAGCGAAAGAAATCCTCAACTCGCCAAACGGGTTAAATCAACTGAAGCTTGATGACCTGGAAATCAGAGCGAGGGTAGAAAAAGAATTGGAACTCATCGATAAATATAAGGTGAAGACTGTCACCTTCCTAGACCCTGAGTATCCTCCCTTGCTTCATAATATCTATGATGCTCCCACTATCCTTTACTATAAAGGTAAGCTCGAAAACCAATTTTCTTTTGCTGTAGTGGGGACAAGAAAGCCTTCTAAATATGGCATTGAAACGACAAATATGATTGTATCCCAGCTCTGTGAATTTAAAGTGGCTGTGGTCAGCGGACTTGCTTATGGTATTGACAGTATTGCCCATGAGGTGGCCTTAAACCACCATGTTCCGACCTATGCAATTTTAGGGTGTGGGGTTGATGTTAAGTATCCCTATTCTAATTTTTGGATGAGGGATTCTATTATTGATCAGGGAGGAGCTGTTATTTCTGAATTCCCCATGGGGACGGTTGTACGGCCTAGTAATTTTCCTCTTCGCAATCGGATTATAAGCGGGTTAGCGCATGGGATCCTTATTATAGAAGCTGGAGAACGATCGGGCTCCCTTATTACGGCAAAAATAGCCTTAGATCAAGGTAAAAATGTTTATACCATCCCTGGGAGTATTTTTGGGTCCGCCTTTAAGGGCAACCATCATCTGATCAGGCTAGGAGGCATTCTTATTGAAAATGGCTATCAAATTTTAGAGGATTATCATGAAGGGATCCGAGAAGAAGCACATATTAAAAAGCTTTTTATTGAAGACAACTTTTCTGTGCAGACAAAAGAGCCCCATAAAAATAAATCCTATGAGCTCAGTCATGCCTATGATATTCAGGACTTTAGTATTTTTAAGTCGAATGCTCCTAAAAAAAAAGAAATACTCGTTAAAAATGAATACTATAAGAATTTAACATCGGATGAATTTATTATTTATCAGATGTTAGACCTTAAAAAATCTTTGGATGACCTCGCTTTATGCACTGAATATAACACAGGTAAGATTTTATCTATTATTAGTAGCTTGATTATTAAAGGGATGATCTTAGAAGAAGGGGGATTTTACTTTGCCATATAAACAGAAAAAAGGTATCTATATTCATTTTCCTTATTGCAAAGTAAAATGTGGGTTTTGTGATTTTTACTCCAAAGAAAAAGAGTATAATGGGACTTATTTTACCTATATTATGAGAGAATTAGAACTCTATGAATCCAGAGGACTCCTCAAAGATACGGAATTTACAACACTTTATCTTGGGGGAGGGACTCCAAGCCTAGCTTTAAAAAAAGACCTCGAATCCCTCTTTCACTATATGAGAGAACATGGGTACTTGAAACATATGAAGGAAATTACTCTCGAGGCAAATCCAGAAGATATCAATAGAGATCGCTTGGAGTTTTATCTTTCTTTAGGGATCACCCGTATTTCTTTAGGGGTGCAATCCCTCAATGAGTCTATTTTAAAGCTCCTTGGAAGAATTGCCAGTCTAGAAAAAACGGTTAACTCTATCTACTTAGTAAAGGAATATTTTTCTAATTATTCTTTGGATTTGATGTATGGCATCAATGGACAGGATCTTTGTGAGGAGCTCTTTTCCTTTGCGACGATAAGGCCTCCACACTTCTCAACCTATATGTTTTCTTTGGAAAAAAGGGTTCCTTTTTATAAAAATAAAGATTTTTATATGAAGTATGAAGATATCGTTGCTCAAGAGTATGAAGATGTAAATCAGTTTCTATTGACAGCTGGGTACGAACACTATGAAATTTCAAGCTTTGCCCTGAATGGGTATGAATCTCAACATAACAAACACTATTGGCTCTTGAATGAATATTTAGGGCTCGGAGCGGGTGCGAGCGGGTTTTTAGGAGGAATGCGGTATACTAATGCAACAATTCATGACTATGTCAATAATCTGTATTCTTGGCAATTTCCTTATGAAATCAAAGAAGAGGTCAAAAGTATCGACCAATTTGTTGAGCAAGTTATGTTAAGCTCCCGACTAAAAACCCCTTTTTCTATACAAGAACATCTCTCTGGCCTCACTTTATCTCAGCAAAACCGAATTAAAGACTACTTTAGTCATTTAGATAATGATCGATATTTGACCTACGATATAAAAACCAACACGATTGTCCCGCAGCTGAGGACCTGGATGTTTTTAGACTCAATTTTAAAGGGATTTTTTTCAATTCTAGGGGAGCTCAAGCTGTATGAATACTGAACATAAAAAACAATACTACATTTATACCTCTACAGATCAGAGAAATAAAGATCTTCAAGAATTAAAGAGGGCTTTGAATATTAATTGTGCAGACTTAGAATTGCTTAACCAGTCCCTCACGCACAGCTCTTTTTTTTTATCAAACCAGAAAACCAATAAAAAAGATAATCAAAGGTTGGAATTCCTGGGAGACTCTTTTCTCTCCTTCGTTGTTGCGGAATATCTTTATAAGCAATTTCCGGATTTTTCCGAGGGGAGTCTCAGTAAAATGAAGAATTTCATTGTTTCAGAAAAGGTTCTCTATAAACTAGCATTGGGTCTTGATCTAGGAGCCTATTTACTGATGAGCCCAGGTGAAATTAAAAATAAAGGCTATGAAAAAAAGGGGGCGCTCTCCGATGCTTTTGAAGCTCTTATCGGCGCTATTTATTTAGACCAGGGAGTGAGCCCTACTTATCAATTTTTATGCCCTATGATTATTCCGGAGGTCTCTCTTTATTTTCAAGAAGAGCCCTCTTCCATTGATTATAAGTCTGAGCTCCAGTATTTAGTGCAAAAAAAATATAAAACCTATCCTCTCTATACTCTGGTGAAAGAGAGTGGCCCTAATCATAATAAAGAATTCACAATGAAGCTTTCTATCTTAGGGAGGGAGTATGCCGTTGCTTCTGGTAAGAAAAAAAATGCGGCAGAGCAACAGGCCGCAGAAATTGTGTTCAATAAAATTAAAAATGGAGAAATTAATCTTGGACACTAATAAAAATAAGTGTTCGTCCCCTACTAGACCGTGACTTCAAGGGGAATATGGGTGAGGTTAAAGTGGGATCCTTGAACAATTTGGTTACTTTTCAAGTAGTCTAAAAAATAGTCCCCCGGCTTTCCTTTAATATCATAAAGAGGGGCAATTAAGTATTCTTCTGGGCTCATGCTAAAGAGCCTTTGAATCATAATTTTTGGATCTAAGATTTGGAGAGATTTTCCTAATAGATCAAAATACTCACTCAGAGAGAATAATTTAATTTCTCCCCTTTCATACTGTTTTTCCATCACCGTATCCTTGACGATTTCTAGGTGATGAAACTTAATCGCATCAGGGGTAAGTAAGTTGACCCTACGGACAGATTCAAGCATCATCTCTTGAGTTTCCCCTGGGAGCCCGTGGATAAGGTGCACGCAAAGCTTTAAATTGGGGATCATTTTAATTCTTGCAACAGCATCGATCACTTCTTGATAAGTATGGCCACGATTAATCAGATCCAGCGTGTGGTCGAATGTGGACTCTATCCCAATTTCGATCCAGATTTCACCATGCTTAAGGACGAGGTCTTTAAAAAGGCTTAACACCTCGTCTCCCACACAGTCAGCACGTGTCGCGACGCTCAGCCCTATGACTTCAGGATGCGACAAAGCTTCATCATACCACTCTTTAATCAAGTTGATGGGGCCATATGTTCCAGAAAAAGCTTGAAAAAAAGCAATAAATTTTGGAGGAATCCGATGCAGTTTATATCTTTTATTAAGAATCTTAGAAATATTAGTGTCGAGCTGCTGCTTGATATTGTCTTTTCTGATTCGAAAAGCTGGAGAGAAAGAAGCATTATTACAAAATGTACAACCCCCTAAAGCTTTTGTCCCATCCATATTAGGGCAGATAAACCCAGCATCTATGCTTGCCTTATAGACTGGATATCCAAATCTATGCTTTAGGTACTGTGAAAATGAGTAATAGTGATTGTTTGCAAAATACATTCATTAAAAATAAGCTTAAATAAGGCAGAATCTTAATTTTTAGTAAGGATTGGCTTGAATACCTATACTTCATGGAGAGTGGGTGGTAACAACACAACACAGCCTAAAATAGGGTCCTTCTAAATAAAGAGAGAAGAAGCCTGATTACTATGAGGAGTCTAATCAATGATTAAAAAACTACTATTTATAGCCCTAGTCTTTGTTGGTGTACTGTCTAGTTGTCAAAAAAAACAAGTGTTCAACGAAGGTATCTCTAGCGATGCTATATCTGATGATTCACTAGAAAAAGAATTGGAAAATCAGCTCGGAGGAGATGAGAGCGATGGGGAAGAATCTAAGGATATTGCTTTAAAGTGCCCCATTAAAAATACCGTTAACACCTTTATCCCCTTTGGTTGCGAGAGCGGAGCAATTCAGTCAGGTGATTCCCAAGGAAAAAAAGTCTCTTCTATTGAGGATGAAATGCCTACTCAGATTTCAGATGGAGGGAACTATGATAACACAAAAACCTTAGAAGCTCTCCCTGGCTATAAATGTACCTCTGGTAGCTTCGGAGAAGTTTATGGTATTTATAGGGTTAAGCCTATGAGTAATAAAATTAGAATGAAAATCATTATTGCTCCTGTCTGTCAAAGTATATCAAGTCCAGGAACAAGCGTTAGTCTTGGCCTTATTCCAGCGACTTATAGCCTATCGGTTTATAATGCTGAATTTTTTGTTAGCCCCTCTAATCTTCAAGGGGATATCAAAACAAGTAGTTTTGCCCCAAAGTGTAGTAATGGTAGATTAGTTCAAGGAAAGTCAATGTCTGGTAATGAAGAGAAAATATCTGCAGGGAGCGCCGTTTCTCTTTTTACGGGAATGAAGTCTCGAGACCATCTGTTTGTATTTGCAACCAAGCTCAATTACCAAAATATGCAAAGAGGGGGAGGAGATTGTCGATCTAGTATTGACTACAGCCCTTTTATTCCCCAGGCTTTATATTCCCCCATTACTACGACCAGTGGTGATCCTGTCAGCGCTCCTGCTAGGGCCGGTATGTTTAGTATTAATCATGATGAGGCCGGTGCTTTAGCTTTAGGGGGAACCTCAGGAGGTTTAGTTACCGAACCCTCTCCTTATTTTACTTTTGTTACGGATAAAAAAAGCTCAAGTTATACGGGCCTTTCTAAAATTCGAGATACAAAAAGAGGGGCAGAATTTGAGTTTGATCTTCACATTAAACCAGGGAAATACTACCTCGTTCTTTCAGCGGTTCCAAACCCTAGCGATTCTGCACAACTCTCGAATATTAAGGTCTATAACTCTTCCTATCCAAAAAACTATACGGATTCAAGGGGATGTAGCTATGATATTAGAAAATGTGGAACCATTGTTACAGTTCCCCACTAGAGGGTTAAAATAGGCCAATGGGGAGGCCCCGATTAAATCATTAGTAGCTATATTCTGCTTATTGATATTCGCTTCGGATTCTTGGTCTGAAGATAGGAGAGAGAACCCCATCTCTACCCAAATTTCTAAGAATACCAAGGAAGATGGGGCTCTCCAAGAGGATCATACCGGAAGTACTCGGCGAACACATATACCAAAAGAAGGATTTTACTGTGCCAATAATTATTTTGGCCAAGTTTATGGGATCTCCTATGTTAAGTCTTTTAAAAATAAAATAAGAATGAAAATTATTATTGCGTCTGTCTGTAAAACTGGTGCTGCAGGAAAAAGGGTTTGGGTTATTGGAAAAATCCCTCCCATTTATAGCCTCTCGGTGTACGATGCCGACAATCTTGTGATTCCAGATAACCTTGAAAAGGGAATCAAAATAAATATCTTTGAACCTAAGTGCAGTAGAGATGGAAAGGTTGAGAGTGAACTGCCTTTTAGAGACCTAAGCCTTTCCTCTCAAAAAATAGCTCAAGGAAGTGCGGTTTCTCTTTTTACCGGGCTTAAATCTAGGAACCGTCTTTTTGTTTTTGCGACAAAAATCAGTTATAAAAATAATTTTCAGCCGAGCAGGGATGGAAGTTGTCGATCTGGGGCCGACTTTTCTCCTTTTATTACGCCCTTTCTCTACTCCCCGATCACCGATATTCACGGAGAAGGTGTGAGTAGCCCTAACAATCTTGGGCCCTGGTCTCTTAATCATGATGAGGCAGGGGCCCTGAACATGGCGGTGGAAAAACATGGTTTAGTCACACAAAGTTCCCCTTATTTCACATTTAGCACAGAGAGAAAAGATGCCAATTATAAAGGTCTGGGTAAAATAAGAAGCACCAGTGTTGGTGAAGAATTTGAGTTTGACCTCCATCTTAAACCAGGTAAATACTATCTTATTTTATCGGCCGTTCCAGATCCGGCTAATTTTAGCTCTCTAGCGGATATTAAGGTATATAATCAGAGGGGCCCCAAGGATTATGTAAAAGATTGTCAGCGGGATATCAGAAAATGCGCAACTGTTGTTTATGTGGATTAATAGCGCCCTGAGCCTTGATTTTTCTTAAATATTCTGAGCTTGTTAAGTAACGAAATTTTTTTTAGCGAGGAACATGCTTATTTTTTAGTAAAAATAGATATTTCTACTTTGGAGGATATATTCTTAATTTAATAAAAAAGATGATCAGTATTGGGTTTTTTGGTCTGCTTTCTTTTTGTTCTTCGGTGATTTCAGAAGGAGAAAAAGACTTAGGATTAAAACTCTGGGCTGTTAGTCAGGATACCTTAGGGGTGCGGCTTACAACCAAAGGGGCAAGTAGCGGGCAACGATATATTAGCCTTTCTTTGCATGCTTGTGGGAGCCAAATAGGATATAGAGATTTTCCTAAACCTAGTGAGACCGAAAAAAACCAGTCTCTCATGTTGATGTTTGTAGAAAATAATGATGGTCTTTCACTTCTTTTTTATAAGTCCTCAATCACCAAAGAGGGCACAGTAGAAGTAGAGTATAGCCCATTTATAGAGAGTAATCCGATTACAGCAATGGATCGATCATTGATTGGGATCCCATCAATGGGGATGTCTGGCCTTATTATTAGAGGATCGGGCTTAGGCGTTAAGGAAACTCCAGCTGGAGATTTTATTTTTTTTCATCCACAGCGTGGATATGAGTTTATGATCCACTTTAAAGAGGGTAAAGGGGCTCAATGGCAGATTTTAGCGGGAGTTGTTCGCATTAATTTGTTGAATCCAGGGTTAAATGGCGCTATCATCTCTCATAATTGCTAGATAGAACGTTAATAGTTTCTAGGTTCTTCCGATATCTTTAAGATATTCAAATAGGGGTATAGAGATGATGAGATCTTTATGGACTGCTGCGACAGGAATGGGTGGGCAGCAATTTTTAATGGATTCGATATCCAATAATTTAGCGAACGTTAACACTGTTGGATTTAAGAAAAATCGAGTCGATTTCCAAGATTTAATCTATCAGTCTTTAAGAACAGCAGGAACCCCATCATCACTTTATCGCCAAAATACCTCGAAGTATCCAACAGGGGTAGAGGCAGGACTAGGGGTCGATATCGCTGGAACTCAAAAGCTTTACACCCAAGGCTCGGCTCAAAAAACCGACAATGAACTTGATATGATGATATTTGGAAATGGGTTTTTTAAAATTCAACTTCCCGATGGGAGAGAAGGGTTTTCCAGAGATGGGTCTTTCAAAGTGGACCCCAATGGGGATATTCTGACAAATGATGGGTACTATTTGGATCCAAGAATTACCCTCCCTCAAGACTATATTCCCGGGACGGTTCAAATTGATGAAAATGGTGTCGTCTCGCTTAAGACACAAGAAGATCCTAATAATTTAAGACAAATAGGTCAGATTTTAATTTATAATTTTATTAATGCAGGGGGGCTTACTAATATTGGTAAAAATCTCACCGTAATGAGCGAGGCCAGCGGCCCTGCCATAGAGGGAGTCCCTGGGCAAGCAGGTTTCGGCAGCGTGCAGCAGCGGTTTTTAGAGATGTCTAACGTGAACGCCATAGAGGAGATGGTGAGCATGATCGTTGCTCAAAGGGCTTATGAGATGGAGTCAAAAGCTATTCAAACTTCGGATAATATGTTGGGGACAGCTGTTAATCTTAAAAGATAGTTAAGGTATGTTGTTAACAAAAATTGGGCTAATATTATCCGTATTTTTTTCTTTTCCTCAGACATTGGCTGGATTTTCTTTAGAGTTATATCCAGAGGCAGGCATTAACCACGCTACTGTGCAGCTAAAAAATATAGGAATCATTAAAAAACTTGATAAAGAGGTGATTTCTCAGGGGCTTAATAACCTGATTTTATTTAAAATTCCGCCAAAGGAGGAGTTTTTTTCTGCAGAAACGATCGCCAATATCCTCTTCAAAAAGTTAGGAAAGCGTATCGCTGTGACTGGAAATGGAGTCAGGATCTACCCTCTCTATACAACGATCCTTTTGCAAGAAATTACTGAAAAAATTAAAACAGAATTTGTTAAAAATTATCCCTATATTTTAAGAGAAAACGTGGATGTTCTCTATATTCGAACTCCTAAAATGAAAAAAATTTTAGCTAATAGCTTCAGCCTTAGGGTCATTATCCCTCGGGGTAAATTAGGCTCGATTAAATATGTTAGGGCTGAGGCTCGTCATGGAAAAGAAGTTTTATTTTCAGAAAGTTTTCCTGTAAAATTTTTATTTAAGATTAAAGTCTTTATCGCTAAAAAAATAATAAAAAAAGGGACAACATTATCTCAAGAAATGTTTATAAAAAAAGATGAAAATACCTTCAAAGATCCAAAAGAGTATGTGAGTATAGATGCAGATTTAAAAAAAATAATTCTAAAAACAGCACTCAGTTCTGGAAAACCTCTCTTGAAATCTAAAATTAAATAAAATTTT
>JAGXCT010036749.1:0-15395 GCA_022495035.1 Philopotamus ludificatus | reverse complement strand
TTTAAAAAAAGAAAAAAAAAGATAAATTTAGAGCATTAGCGTTGATGTCTCTGTAAATCAATTAGGGGAGCTTATGTTCAAGAAAATTATACGACCAACATCTCTAGGGATAGATCTAGGCACGGCTAACACCCTTGTTTATGTCAAAGGAGCAGGTGTTGTTTTATCGGAACCCTCAGTTGTTGCTGTTGATAGCTATACCAGAGAAGTTCTTGCCATAGGAGAAGAAGCTAAAAAGATGTTAGGGAGAACCCCGAGTAATATCATTGCAGTGCGTCCTTTGAGAGAAGGCGTTATCGCTGATTTCGAAATTGTAGAAAAAATGGTACGATATTTTATTAAAAAAATTGTGCCGCATAGATGGATAAAGCCTAATATTGTTGTAGGAATTCCTGCGGGAATTACTGAAGTTGAAAAAAGAGCCGTAAGAGAATCCGCTCAACATGCTGGGGTCAGAAATGTTTATCTCATTGAAGAGTCTCTCGCCGCAGCTATTGGATCGGGTATGCCTATCCATGAGCCTTCTGGAAATATGGTTGTGGATATTGGTGGGGGAACGACCGAGATTTCTGTTATTTCTTTAGGAAGTATGGTTCGCACTAATACCCTGCGTATTGGTGGAGACAAGTTTGATGAATATATTGTTCAGTATTTAAAAAAAGCTCATAACCTCATTATTGGTGATCGAACGGCGGAAGATATCAAAATTAGGTTAGGAAATGCTTACCCTATTGGAGAATTTGAGCCTGAGATCATGGAAGTAAAAGGGAGGGATGCCATTAATGGGCTGCCAAGAATACATATTCTTTCCTCCGATCATGTGAGAGAGGGTCTTTCTGAGCAACTTAATATGATCAGAGATGGGGTGATTCGCACATTAGAAGAAACTCCCCCAGAATTATCTGCGGATATTATCGAAAGAGGGATATTACTGGCAGGAGGAGGCGCTCTCTTAAAAGGGTTAGCCGAATTCTTGCGCCGAGAAACGAATGTTCCAGTTTATATCGCAGACAACCCGCTGACCTGTGTCGTTTTAGGGGCGGGGATGTATTTGGACGAAATCGAAAAAGCAAAAAAAAGGAATCTCTAATCTATGGCACCTTTCTTCTTTACGCCTAGAAGAAAAAATATTGCTGTTTTTATTCTTTTATTTTCTCTCTCTTTTTTTCTTATTTTAGGTAGCAGCACTAGATTAGTCCTTGCTGGAAAAGAATTTCAAGAGCTTTTATTGTACCCTTTTAGAACCTTATCTCGGGGTCTTGGTAAGCTATTCATTTTTGACCATTCAGAAAAGAGTAAAGATTTAAAACTTGAGATCGAGCGATTACAAAAGGAATTGTTAGAAGCACATAAAATGATTTCCCTACAAACTCGATTGGAGAAGGAAAATGAATCTTTAAGAACCCTCCTTCAACTACGCCCAAAACTTAAATATCAATCTATCGTTGCGGATATCTCTGGTCTTGATTTAGATCTTAAATATTCTTATATTTCCCTGAATAAGGGAAGAATTGATGGCATTTTAAGGGGAGACCCCGTTGTCGCCTTTTTTAAGGGAGATTTGGCTGTTGTGGGGGTGATTTCTGAGGCCTCCGTTTTCACAAGCAAGGTGAAGACAATTGCGAGTTCTGATTTTTCAATTGGGGTTCTCTTGCCTGATAGTGGCATGCATGGAGTAGCTCAAGGAATGCAGGATCATCATGGGCTAATGGAGCTTCTTTATTTGAATAAATCCGTCCCTGTTAAGGTCGGAGAAGTTGTTTATACCTCTTCTCAGAGCACGATTTTTCCTGCTAATATTTTACTAGGGAGCGTGGCCTCGATTGACACAACGGATAAAAATAAAATGAGCCATCAGGCTTACTTAGAGCCCTATTTAAATTTGAGACAAATCAGCAAGGTATTTGTCTTGGGTTTTAAGGAGCCAAAATAATGTGGGAATATTTGTTATGAAAGCACTGATCTACTATTTGATCTTAGGTCTGTTAATGCTCTTATTGACCGTTGATGTGTTATCTAAACTGGATATCGCAGGAGTTTCTCCTAACCTAGTTGTTATTTTTATTGTTTTTATCGCACAAAAAAAAGGCGTTATGAAGGGGCAAATAGCTGGATTTTTATTAGGTCTTATGCTGGATTTATTCAGTGGACGGTTTATCGGAGTTAATACTATGGCTGGATTAATCATAGGACATAGCGCTGGCCATGCGTATAGAAGCTTTATGATTCGAGAGATTAGAATGGAACTTCTTCTTATTTTTGGAACCCTGATCCTCTATAGTTTTGTTTCTTTAGTAATTAAATACTTCTTTTTTGGAGAAAGTTTTTTACAGATGCTTTCAAAAACTTGGATTTTTATTCTTTATACGGCTCTTTGGTCGCCTCTAATAATTTACATATTAGATACTTTGGATAAAAAATATATAGAGAATGATTAATGTCCGCAGCTTATAATCAGAAAAGTAAAGTAGGCGGCATCTATAGGATCACCGCATTTCTTTATATATTTTATTTTTTAGTGACGATTATTATTTTTAGGTTTATGTACCTGCAAATTTTAAAGGAAGAATACTATCAATTTAAAGCACAGGGTAATACGGAACGTGTTTATGTACAAGTTCCTCCTAGAGGGCTTATTCTCGATCGAAATGGTGTGATTGTTGCTAATAACAGGGATGCTTATAGCTTATCCATTATCGGAGCCTATGTTCCTAGAAGCAGTAATTTACGGAAACAGCTTTTTCAAATTTTATCAAAAAACCTGAACTTGGATATTGCCGTATTAGAAAATCGCTTTAAGCAGAATAAAAAAGATTTTCGACAATTTTTATTGAAGGAATCTCTCAATACCAAAGAGTTAATTTTTTTAAGGGAACATCAAGATGATTTTCCTTTTTTAAGTATAGTGGAGTATTCGGGTCGAATTTATCCATATGCAGAAGCGATGTCGCATATCTTAGGCTATACAGGATCTATCAGTAAAAATGAGTATACTCTTCTTAAAGATAAAGGGTATCGGCCAGACTCTATCATAGGAAAAACGCAGCTAGAAAAACAATATAACGAACTTTTAAGAGGTCAAGAAGGCCAAACTGTCAGTATTGTTGATTCCTTAGGAAGAGGGATCCGAAAGCTGGAGAATCAAAAAATAAGCCCCGTCTCGGGAAAAAATTTAGTTTTAAGTATAGATATCCATCTTCAAGAAATTGCAAGTGCTGCGCTCAAAGGGAGAGAGGGGTCGATCATTGTCACTAAGGTTGGAACAGGGGAAGTTCTCGCTCTTGCCAGTTCCCCTGGATATGATGCTAATTCGTTTATAGGAAGTAATGCTAATAGTAAAGTATTTGGCCAACTACTCAAAGATCCGGGTAAACCTTTTCTTAATCGAGCGATCCAAGGACAGTACGCCCCAGGATCGCTCTTTAAAATAGTGGTTGCTCTTGCCGCATTAGAAGATGGTCGTATTGACCCCTATAAAAAGGAAAATGTAAGCGCCCATTCTTTTAAATTAGGGGGGCTGGTTTTTGGTGGCAAGAAAACTCAAGATTTTGTAGATATGCCCACGGCTTTAGCAATGTCCGATAACCTTTATTTCTACCGTCTTGGCTATGGGCTAGGATATGCTTCTATTTTAGAGCATTCTATTGAGTTAGGATTAAAAAGCAAAACCGGCATAGATCTTCCTAATGAGTCCTCTAATTTTATTCCAACCCCAGAGTGGAAGGAAGAGCGCTTTAAAACAATTTGGGTAGATGGAGATACCGTTAACATTTCGATTGGCCAAGGATTCTTATTGTTAACTCCCATCGGTGTCCATAATATTGTATCGATGATCGCAAGTGGAAAATTAGTCAAGCCACGGTTGTTGTGGAGGATCGTTAACCCTTATTCGGGAGTGATAGAAAAGCAGTTCCAGCCAGCGTTGATCAGCCCGCTTTCTTTAAAAGAAGAAAATCTGAGGGTGATTAGAGAGGGGCTCAGTCGGACCACCCAAATTGGAACGGCAAAATACCATAGTTACCTCTCAAAAGTCCCTATCGCTGGGAAAACAGGAACGGCACAAACATCAAGTATTGGCGACAATGCTTGGTTTATCTCTTATGGTCCTTTAAATAAGGGCCTGAACGAGCAATATGGTATGACGGTTATCGTAGAAAATGGAGGCTTTGGGGGAGTGGTTGCTGTGCCTATTAGTTCGGTACTCTATAACTACCTAGAAGGAAAGCAAACTAAGGCGCAGGCGATCCAAACGATTATGAATATTTTAGGCCCTCCTAAAAAACCCACAAAAGGAGAAAAAAAACATGAAAAATAGAGTTAGAGGGTCTATATGGAATAGCATCCCTATCGATAAACCTGTATTTTTTATTGCTCTTTCCTTAAGTATTATAGGGATTCTTTTTATTTATAGCTCACAGGCGAATCACCATCCGTCAGGGAATCTTTTTTTAAAGCAGATAGCCAGCTTAGGAATTGCTTTAAGCGCATATACCTTTTTTGCTAAAATCGACTATCGAATTTATAGCTCGCATCCTGTGATGATCTATGGAGCGGGGATCTTTTTTTTACTCATCGTCTATTTTTTTGGAAAAACTATCAATGGGGCGACTAGCTGGGTTAACCTTGGGTTTTTTCATGCACAAATCTCCGAATTTGCTAAAATTGCCTATATTATTGCTTTTTCTGGCTTTATTATTAAATATCAAGATAATGTTCCAAGGGCTTCATTTTTTTTTATTTCTTCCCTCATTCTTCTTCCTTATGTAGGGCTCATTTTGATACAAAATGATCTTGGTACAGCTATTGTGTTCATGATGATTTTTTTTATTATGTTTTTTTTAAGCGGGGGAAATCTCCTGATTCTATCGCTGATCCCCCCCCTCGCTTTTTTAACGGTTGGCCTTCCTTTTTTAGGATATATTTTTACCTATATTTCTCCTAACTCTCTTTCGTACTTGCTATGGAACCCCATTGGATATTTAATTATGGGGGGAGTATTTGCATTATTTGCTGGGCTAAGTTTTATGCTATATCTGGCTTTTAGGCGCCGATTCTTTTTTATCTTTGGAGCAATATTAATTCTTCTGACCGTGGGGACTATTTCAGGAGCGGCTTTAAAGAGCATCCTTAAACCCTATCATTATGAGAGAATTTATGTTGTTTTTAATCCAGAGTCAGATCCAACAGGAAAAGGATATAATATTAATCAATCTTTGATTTCTATTGGGTCAGGAGGCCTATTTGGCCAAGGATTGGGCGAAGGTTCTCAAAATAGAGGTAATTTTTTGCCTGCCAAAACAACCGATTTTATTATTGCTTTGATCGGAGAAGAATGGGGGTTTATGGGGATTACGCTTGTCATCCTACTTAACCTGTTCTTGCTTTATACGCTATTCCAGCGAGCTAATGAGTCTAGAGATTTTTTAGGGCTACTTCTAACTTGCGGTATATGTGCCTTGTTGAGCACCCACTTTATTATTAATATCTTCTCTGTCATCGGGTTTTTACCCGTTATTGGGATCCCCCTCCCTTTTGTGAGTTATGGAGGCTCTTCCCTGCTTTCCAATTTTATTGGGTTAGGAATCTTGTATAACGTTCATTATACAAGGTTTTCTTTTAAAATCTAAAAAATAAATACTTATTGGGGGAGAAAGGATATCCCAACCTTAAAAAGATTGGGATATTATGAGGTATGGTGAAGGTTTTAGACAGCTTCTTTTTTATATCGATAATAAAGGGAGAGGCAAAGAGGGGCTATAAAATTAGAAGAGACAGCTCCCATAGAGATTCCAATAATAAGAACAAAAGTCATAGCCTGTAAAACAGAGCTTCCCATAAAGTAAAGTATAAAAAGAACAGTTAAAGTTGTTCCCACGGTTAGAAATGTCCGAGATAAAGAAAGAGTGACGCCTGTGTTGAGCAAACGATTATATTCCATCAAACTATTGAATGAGGAATAAGAAGCTCTTTCTGCCCTAATTCTATCAAAAATAACAATGACACTATTTAAAGAATATCCAATAACGGTGAGAATCGCTGCTAATACAGGAATATCAAATGAGATGTTAAAAAGAGTAATTGTTGCGAGCAATATTAAAATATCATGCATTAAAGCGATTAATGCCGAAACTCCAAAGGCAAATCTAAAACGTAACGCGATATAAATAAGAAGCGTTATTAAAGTGAGAAAAGTGGAGTAAAGAGCAATCGACTGAAACTGTTTTCCTACCTTTGGGCCAACAAAGCTCTCACTTAGAATAGACCACTGGGCATTTCCAAATATTTGATTAAAGGCTTTTGTCAACGTATCTTTGTAGGAAGTTTGTTGGCTATCTTCTTTATAGTAAATGAAAAATTCTTGGTTAGAAAGGGGGTCTTCTTGAGAGATTTCTGTGATACTAACACTAAGGTCAATATCAGCGAAGATTTTTGAGAGAACTTCTCTGGAAGTATTGGTAGATGGGGCAAAAGAAAGTCTCATTTCTTGGCCACCAGCAAAATCAACACCAAGAATAAAGCCTTTTTTAATGATGAGAGAAAATAGTCCAATCAAAATAAAAAGGATGCTCAGGATAGCGATAGGCTTGGAGAACTTAATAAAATTGATGGTAGAACGTTTATTTTTTTGCATACTTTTTACTCCAGAGAATATGTTTAAGCCTAAATTTTGAAACAAAGAGGTCAAAAATGACTCTCGTAATAAAAACAGCGGTAAAAAGGTTGACAATGAGCCCAATAATAAGGGTTACCCCAAATCCACGAATAGGGCCATTTCCTATAATACTTAAAATAAAAGCGGGGATCATCGTTGTAACATTTGAGTCTAAAATTGTTTTAAAAGCCGTACGGTACCCACTTTCTAGAGAATGTTCTATACTAAGATTTTTATTTCTAATATCTTCTTTAATCCTTTCATTAATAATAACGTTGGCGTCAATGCTCATTCCAATTGTCAGAACCAGCGCGGCGATCCCAGGGAGGGTGAGGGTTGCCCCTAGCTGAGCCATAACGGCAAGAATAATAAAAAGGTTACAAATTTGCGATACATTAGCGGTGAGACCACCAACAAACCCGTAGTAGATAAAGATAAAAATACTAATGGACACTATAGCGATTGCAGAAGCACTAATTCCTTTAAGAACCTCACCTTGACCTAAGGAGGGGCCGATCACCCTTTCCTCTTCTACTTTTAGCGGTACAGGAAGAGATCCTGCCCTTAAGATGGCACTTAAAAGAGAGGCTTCTTTATTTGAGAATGAGCCAGAGATGGACCCTGATCCCCCAAAAATAGGCTCTCTAATAGAGGGAGCACTTTGGACTCGGTCATCCAAAACGATAGCTAGTCTTTTATTGGTATTATTAGAGGTTAACTGCCCAAATATCTCTGCTCCTTGGGAATCCAAAGAAAAAGTAATGAGAGGTTCTCCAAAATTACCGTTTGCGACCTGAGCATTCTTAATATGTTCGCCACTTAGCTCGATTTTATTATAGACAACTAAAGCTCCTCGATCGAGAGGCTGACCAAAGCGGTCGGTTGTTTGTGTGTATAAAAAAGAAGAGCCTTCCGGTAAAAATTTTTGGGCCAGTGCAATATCGATGACTTCGCCCTGATTATTTTTATTTGAAAAAGGAATTTGCTTCATCGCGTCTTCGTTAACCATGCGAAAAGAGAGAACCCCCACTCTTGTGAAGATTTCTTTTGCCGTTTCTACATCGGTTTCTCCAGCAAGTTCAACGACGATGGTATTATTAGGACCTTTTATAATCACAGGCTCGGAGACCCCAAATTGATCAACACGGTTAATAATTTTAACCATGGCTTGATCTATCCCTTGATTTTTCTCCTGCTCTATTTGAGTATTTTTTTCTTCTTCCAAAGCCTTAATTTTTGCTGCGACTTCTTGGTTTAGGTCTTCAGAAGAAATTTGAGGATTCAATGTAAGGATATCTTGCTCAATTGTTTTTGGATTAAGAGAGTCAACATAACGTTGCTCGATCATCTTTTTCATCTCTTCCTCATTGAGTCCAAGAGTAAAGTGAACCCCACCAGCGATATCTAGTCCTAGTTTAATGATGCGATTTTTAATATTTTGATAATATGTAATTTCATCAATAAGGGTAAGGCTTTTTTTTAAACGATCGGTTCTTTGAGAGAGGTTTTTATAATCGGTGAATTGAGGGTTGTTTTGTCGGACAATTTTTTCCATAGTGCTAGGGGGAATATTAAGAATATAGCGATCGCTCCCCTCTTCTATATTCATGACGAAGCGATTCTTGTCAAGATCTTTTTGCGACTCAGCAGCGGTAAAAGCCTGAGGGTTAAAAACAGCATTTCTGAGAAATTGAGCATCAATTTCAACTAATTGAGTGATCAGTTGAAATTGCTTTTTATTTGTATTGGCAAGAGCCTTTTGTTCTGGAGTGAGCACTCCATACCATAAATAGGTTGGTTTAAGGCCTATCGTGGCAAGAACAAGAACTATGGTAATAATAGAAACTCTTAAAATAATAGAGCGCAAGCTCCCCCCTTTATTATTATGATTTAATGGTTTAAAAGACTATCTAATGACTCGAGCAACGGCAACTCTTAGAATTTCTAATTTTGTGCCTTTGGAGTCAAGCACCATGGTATCTTCTTTGATAGAAAGAATAGTTCCTTTAATTCCACCTGAAGTAATCACTTTGTCTCCTTCTTGAAGGGCAGCAATTTCTTCTCTGCGCTTTTTTTCTTTTTTTTGGTTAGGACGGATTAAAAGAAAATAAAATACTAAAAACATCACCCCTATGAGCATGATAGAAGAAAATGGACTTCCACCTGTCGCTGGGGCAGCACTTGGAGCAGCAACATCACTAGGCATGGTGCCTGTAGCTGCCACTTGAAATAAAGAGTAAAAAAAATTCATAGAACCTCTGAGCTTTGTAAAATTGTACTTAAATTTAATATAGAATTTATGTTAAGTCAATGGAATGGCCTTGGGGGAGAACGGAGGTCCATCATCATAAGGGATAGTTTTTTATCCAGAAGGAAGAAGGAGGGAGAATATAAGCTCCTCTATTATCATTCTGAAGAGCCCAGAGTGACTCAAGATATTTGAAGAATTAAAAGGTGTGGTTTGTTTGGATGATTATTCCAACTTAGTGTTTTATTTTTTCAATTTTTAAGAGATGATGAGGGGGTTTTTTAATCGAAGAAGTTTCCGATTGAGGTCGCCTTTGAGCAGGCAGATCTCTAAGCAGTTCTTCCTGCCTAAGATAACAAGAGGCTGGATGCCCATCGGTCTTAATTCTTCTTAAGACACCCTTTGCTCTCCGCTTACAAGTTGTTTTCGAATTAAAAAAGAATAAAGAGGCTAGCTCCCATATTGCGTAGAGAGAGGCCGCTCCAATTAAAATGAGCATTAAAAGCAGTAAATTCATTACTTTAACTCCTATAAATGTGTACATGTTTATCTATTAAAAAGGTACCAAATATCACATTTTTGACATTGATCTAAAAAGTGAGATTTAATATGATTTTTATATTCCAAACCTATTTTTGTTATTGCCTGCAAAAGGCTTTCTTTATTTTGTATTCGTAACGAGAACATTTCTTCTTCATCTTGGTGGCACAGCACAATATTTTGTTTTGAATTGATAAAAAGTTCCCTTTGTAACTTAAAACATCCAAAGCGGTTTAAAGGCCTTAAGTCTATCACTTTTTGAGCCTCCAACCTTCCCAAATAGTCGTTGTATTGAGAGATGATCAATTTACTTTGAAGGCTTTTAAAGCGATCTAAAAAAATGGGTAAATCTTCCTCATTATCTATCATCCGTATAAACTGAAGATAAAAAGAGGCATTGGATTGAATCATTAACCGGATCACCCGTTGAAGCGAGTCAAAAGTATCTTTGCGGTGTATTTTGAAATAGAGTTCTTTATTAGAAGCGGAAAGATAGATCACAGTTTGTAAATTGGAGATTAAAGAAATTTGATTAATGTAGGGAGAAAGATTTGTACCCTCCGTTTCGCAGATAAATTGGAGAGAGCTAAATTGATCAAGCAGGGTTAATAATTCTAAAAAATATGGGTACAGAGTCGGCTCCCCCTCTTTGAGAGTAAACTGAATAGTAGCTTCAGGGTTAATTTCATGGATATAAGAAAGAGTTTTTTTGAGTTCCTGAAAGTTAAAATCATCTTCTCTTTGCCCAGTGGTTGTTGGAAAAAATAAAGGGTCTTTTACTCGCCTATTGGTGAGAGAAATTTCGATAAAAGAAGGGATGCTCCCAAAGACTTCTCCATGCTCTTCTAAAGCTTTCTTTAAGCCATGAGCAGAGTCAAGGTATGGGGCGATATTTTGTAGGAGCTTTAGAGTTCGAGGGCTATCGATAATAAAATTTTCTCTTAAAAAACGATAGTCATGAGGGGCGATTAAAACTTCAATATCGTAATCATTGAGGTTTTTTCTTAAAATTTCTTCTATGGTCGAAGAGTGATAAGGTTGTTGAGTATCACAATCGTCTAAGGAATCAAGAATATCTAGGTTGATGGCAAAAGGAGAAAGCCCGCTTGGAAATCTATCATAAAAGGTATAGTCCGATAGAGTTTCAAGATGGGCTTCTTTTATTTGAGCGCTCAGAGACTCATCTAAAAAAGGGGCATTTGAGTGAAAAATAAGGCAGTTTTCATAAGGAATTTCAAGGGATTTAATTTGAGAAAGATAGTCTTTCGTAGAACTGTGGGGTGGAGATGAAATAGAATAAACAGGAGGCGCTATTTGATGCGCAATGAGGTCTACTTTTTGAGAAGTGGTGGTAAAAAACGCTTTATCTTGAGCACTATTAATCCATCCCTCAGGATCAATATAGTGAATAATGATAGAACAACAAGAACCCTTCTTATCCATCAGCTCTCATGGTCCATAATAAATTCCCCAGAAATTGTAGCCCCTTTTTCGACCATAATTTCTTGTGTTTTAACCTTACAATAGCTTTTACCTGTTGCGTAAAGAAAATACTGTTTAACAGTTGCGTTGCCGCGTAAGATGCCATGGTTATCCAGCTTATCCGTTTTAAGATCCCCATCTATTTTTCCGATAGAGTCGATGAAAACCTCTCCAGAGCTATCAATGCTTTCAATCGTTCCTTCTAAGACACCGAAGACATTCAGGGTGTCTTTAAAGATAAAGGAACCCTTAAATGTAACATCTTTATCAATGATAGTCAATTTTTTATCTTTTTTATTTACATTTTTCATAAAACCCCTTTAGTATTAATTTCTTATTTTAATTAATTCTCTCAAACTAGACTCATTTTGAACGACTTGAACGGTTCTTTCGGCTTCCAACCTCACTAAGTCGGCCCAGAAATTTTGTTCTCTATTCCGAATAGATGTTTCGAGTATATCAAGATCGATAACAGGAATAGGAAAAGAGGGTTGTTGATTTTGAACGACTTTGACCTGATACACCAATGTTTGATATCTAAGGATCGAGCTTTCGGTTCCTACTGGGCTGAAAGCGGATGCATTGAATGCGGTATTATTAGGGTTTGTAAAGGGGAGTTCCGTTTGACTTCGTGCATCTTCCACAGTAGTAGATCGGCTTAATATGATGGGCTTTGAGAGCCCTTTTTTAATCAATGGAGACTTGTTTTCTTGAAGAACCGTGGCTATTTGATCTAAGAAGACATTCCGCTCTTTTTCTTGGAGGCTTTGAATGTATTGCAGTGCAAATTTTGTTTTCTCGCTGATTGGGAGTGAAGCATAACTTTGAGGGGCAAGTTCTTTTTCTACCCGAGCAATACTTAGTTTTCTTTGATGGTAAAAGGGTTGAGAAATAGACCCAACTTCGATATTTTGAATAGATAAAAATTCATCGGGATTCTCTTTTCGAGAGAGGGTTGTTTCGGGAGAATCAACAAAGGCTATCGCTTTAAACTGGGAATCCTCCATCTCTTTCTGAAACTTCTCCGCTTGCTCTTGAGATGAAAATGAAACAATGCGGACAATTTTTGTATCGATTGCAGTAGAATTTGATGATTCATAAAAATCTTTTATGGCACCTAAGTTTTGAGAAACAAGATAATCCTCTAATTGAAGAAATTTATATTCTATTATCACAGAAGTTTGATTGGCAGAATAATCACTTTCCACCATCAGCGAATTAGGGATAGTAAACCCAAGTTGGTTGGTCATAAAAATCGCAGTATTAAACGCAGGGAGCTGCTCATTTAAAAACTGTTGATAGGTAAATAAAAAGCGGGTTTGATTCTGTTCTTCATATTGTTTTTTTGCCTGATTATAAAGCTCACGTAAGACATTTTGTATATCTCTAGGAGCATAGGCAAAACCCTTATTTTGAGCAAAGGAGTAAAGAGCTTCCCTTTGAATAATACTTTGCAAACTAGCATTAAGAGTATTGTAGCGATCATCTTCACTCATATCGGAAGGGAGATTCCTCGCATAATCCTGAATTGAGTTTACCAAAGAAGGCGTAATAATCTCTTTTCCTGCCACAGTAATAAACCCAGAAGAAGAGGAGATAGAAAAATAACTTAGTATCCCCCCCAAACTCAGCGCTAGAATCATAACAGAAACTAGAATAATAGAAGCAATCTTCGTCTTTTTGGATCCTTGTATTACAGGTTGCTTTGTCGTTGTGGGGTGTTTTTTTTTCATCAATCGGTACCTTGTCATTAACTTTTTATTTGTAATATAATCAATATAAAAATAGTAATTTTTTAATTTAGGAAAACCTTTTTTCAATATTTCTATATTGAAGTGCCTCTAAGAGGTGGGAGGTCTCAATTTCCTCTACCCCTTCTAGGTCGGCAATAGTTCTTGCAATGGTGATAATTTTCCCGTAAGTTCTCATAGAAAAAGCGAGTTTGTCCATACTGATTTTGAGAATTTCTTTACTTTCTGGGCTTAGGGGACAGTAATGATCAATTTGTCGACTATCCATTTGAGAGTTGAATTGAACTTTCTTAAAACGTTGATGCTGCCTTTTTACAGCCTTAATCACCCGTTCTCTTATTGTTTGAGAAGTTTCTTCATCACGAATTTGTGTATCGCTAAATTGGGACTCGCTCATTTGCACTTGAATATCAATACGGTCTAAGATAGGGCCTGAAACTTTGTTATAATAATGGGAGATCTTGGTTGTGGAGCACTGACACTTTTGCTTAGGATGGAGAAAATATCCGCATGGACAAGGGTTCATGGCGGCTACCAATAAAAAATGAGCTGGAAATTCTTGAACTTTTTCAGTTCTTGCGATGGTGATCACATGATCTTCCAAAGGTTCTCTGAGAGCCTCGAAAACACTACGTTTAAATTCTGGAAATTCGTCTAAAAAGAGCACGCCATTATGGGCCAAGCTGATTTCTCCAGGCTTAGGGATGCTCCCACCTCCCGCAATAGAGGTATCGCTCGAACTATGGTGCGGTGAACGAAAAGGCCTCTGAAGGATAAGCGTTCCAGAAAACCCGGCTTTTTTAGGGGCGCTGCTATAAATTGGGTCACCTCAATCGCCTCTTCAAGAGAGAGGGGCGGCATAATGCTGGGGAGCCTTTTAGACAACATACTTTTTCCAACACCGGGAGACCCGACAAGAAGAACATTGTGAAACCCAGCAGCCGCAATTTCTAGAGCTCTTTTAGCGAATCTTTGACCTTTTACCTCACTAAAATCATGCTCAAAAACCGCCTCCATAAGATTGACGGTTTGAATGGGGAGAGCCTCCACATCTCCATGGAGGGCCGAGATTGCTTCTTTCAGGCTTCTCACAGCAAAAATAGTAATCCCCCCTATAATACTGACCTCATCTTTATTTGAATAAGGAAGAATCATTACTTTTAGGTCTTGTTTTTTTGCCATTAATAAAAGAGATAAAGCTCCATTGATAGGGCGCACCTGCCCATCAAAACCAAGCTCTCCAACGATAAGGGTGTTTTTTAAGAGGCGCGGGTCGAAGGCTCCAGAACTAGCCAATATCCCTAAGGCGATGCCTAAATCCAAGTAAGTGCCCATTTTTTTTACATTTGCTGGAGCGAGGTTACATAACACTCTACGTAGCGTAAAGTCGTAGCCCGAGTGCTTAATCGATTGAATCACCCTTTCTTTAGATTCTTTGACCGCCGCATCGGGCAGCCCCACAATATCGAATCCAGGGAACCCATTTTTATGTTCAATTTCAATTTCGACAAGGTGGCTCTCTAGGCTGAGCAGAGTGGCACTAAATAACTGACAAAGAGCCATAATTCCTCACACAGGGGCATTTAACACTTAAATTATATCTAAAATCAAATCTATAATTAACTTTTTTCTTTTTCTAGAAAGTTTAAGACCTTTTGAAGGGTTGTAAGGGGAATCTTAGTGCGATCTCGAATCTCTAGGAGCGGGTAATTTTGTAGTTGATCGATGGACCCTATGGCCTCGATAAGGATTTTTTTTCTTCTCAGAGAAAGCCCGTATATTTTATCCAATTGGCTATCAACGGTTTTTTTTGTGAGAAGTTGAGATCTCAGTTTATTCGAAAATCTATGCGCCTCATCCCTCCCCTTGATCAAGATCTTTAACCCAAGGTGCTTGAACGGAAGCGAGATCTCTTCCCCCGTAGAGAGGATAATCGTCTCCTGCTTTTTAGCGAGCCCGATAAAAGGAACGGGAATTCTCATTGCACTTAAGACCTCCTGAGCGCTTGAAACCTGGCCCTTTCCACCGTCTAAAACGATGAGGTCTGGCCAGGGCCTCTCTGATTTAAAACGGCGTAAAAGAATTTCTTGAATCATGGCGAAGTCATTTTGTTCTTTAATATACTTAATTTTAAAATGCCTATAATTTTTTTTATCAGGAATCCCTCCATAAAAAGCCACACAGGCCCCAACGGCAAAATGATCTCCAATATTAGAGATGTCGTAGATTTCTATTTGAAGAGGGGTTTTTTCGAGCTTTAAAACCTCCTTAAGATCCAAAAGAGCCGACTCACTCTGTGTAATTTGATGAGCAATTTTCCATTCCGAAAAGGCGTTATCCATCGCCATCTTTCTTAGATATTTAAAGGGAAAATCTTTTTTATAGGTGGCCGACCTCACCTTTTTTTGGTAAAAATTGTTAAACAAAGAGATCGCATACATTAAGGTTTCCTCTTGGTCTTCCTGAAAAAGCAGCGTCTGAGGGAGTTCGATGTCAGAGATATCATCCTTATCTAGAGAGAGGAAGTTTTTTTCTGTGAAGGCGATTTCTTCAACTCTTTCGCCCTCTTCTGAAATCTCTTTAACATAGAGTTGGTCCAGAACAGACTCCATAATCAATTCCTTGTTTAAGAGGCTTGCAGTGTTAAAAACCCTTTTATAGATCATCTGCCCTTCATGGAACCTCAATAAAACAATTGTTTGTTTTGAATTTTCTTCATAAT
>JAGXCT010036748.1:109403-126589 GCA_022495035.1 Philopotamus ludificatus | reverse complement strand
GACAAATTGAATGATTTACTTAAACAGAAAAGGTCCGAATTGATCAATAGAAAAGGTGTAGTGTTCCACCAAGATTATGAGAGACCTCATACAAGCTTGGTAATTCACAAAAAGCTTTTACAGCTTGGATGGGATATACTGCCACACTCACCATATTCTTTTTCGGGTCTCTACAATTTTTTTTAGATGGTAAACCCTTTACTTCAAATGAGGAAGTCAAAAATCACCTGGATCAGTTTTTTGCCAGCATAGAACAACAATTTTATGAGCGTGGAATCATACTACTGCCAGAAGATGGCAAATTGGTATTGGACCAGAATTCAATAAAATATTTATTCACTATAAAAAAAACCAAATTACTTTCCGAACAACCTGATACATTGATCAAATATTAAACGAATAAAAAAATTTATAACATCATTTTTATTATTTTAATACTTGAAAACCCGCTGAAATCTTGAATATATTGATTGATTATACAAAATCATAAATTATTTACGCATCTAAAATATTTAATACACTCAAATGTGCCACCTACGTCGAGAGATTTTACCGCGTTGCACAACCAAATGGGTTTAAAAGGTTTTGGATTTATTTAATAATTTAAGTAGCAGCATAAAGATGCATAAATTCCATGCGGTAGTGTTAATATTGTTCATATACAATGTTACATTGTATGCGGATGAGGTTTGATACGATTGTCGAACGCATCAGAAAAAACCCATAAAATTAATATATTCATTCAACAATCGAAAACTTTCACACTATCGCATGAAGATAATATTGATTTATCGTTAGATTAAAATCGGAATATTTATACGTGTGTATTTTTTGTATGAGCTCGTAAATGCTGCAGAGTTAACTGCATTCTTAAAAGACCATAAAATATTAATGGGATAATACGCATACTAAAACCACGATAATACACATAGAGTGAAGTAATGACGTAGGCTACTGTAAAAATGCTGACGTTTTCAGCATCGTAATAAAAATATGTATAATTTCATTTCGTATATATTTTAATTAGTTGTAGAGTCTCCCTGAAAGCGCCCGAGGCACGGCGTCTGAAGTGCATTCGAATATCTATTCATTTCCGTATCTAGATATTACTCAAACTGCATTCAAACATGAATCTTGCATTTCTATAGCGTCTCAATGGAATATACGACGCTAATTAAAATACCTGGATATCTTTCTTTACTATTTATGAAAACATGAATCTAATTTTACGGCCGCATTTAAAAGAATAACGAATGTATCCGAATAAACCACGTTGTGATATCGTAACGCATTAATTTTTCTTGAATGCATTAGGAACCCCGAAAAAGTGTATTTAAAAATAAAATCATACAACTTTTTTTATACAAAATAATGTCACGGATAAAACTACTAATGCAGTTCTTTCCCATGGCCGAAACACTTTGATTCCGTTAAGAGTATTGACCCAAATATTGCGTAGAGCCTTCATAACATGATCGATTTGATAAATTTAAATAATGGACAAGATCCGCGGTTCCATTACCAATCCATTTATCCGTCACCGGTATCTCTTCGGGACCTCTCCATCCGTCTAATGTCAGCTGACAGTTGACATCGCTGACATCACACGAGGCCCCGGTAAACTATTCACCAGCACGCGCCTTGTCAGAGCCAGCCAGCCTCCGACGATCGGCCATGCGGTGGACAGCCGATCTCTGATAACGGCATTATCAATTTGAAATAAAAATGTTAATTAATCGCTCGGCCGTACAAAGGGTTATAAAAATCATCGATACGACGCACGCCACTACTCTTTTAATCTCCCCCGTATCCCGAGGATAATTTCTCAAGATATCAAAGCGACATTTCAATGGGCCGATTTTTCATTTCGAGACCTCCTCCGGTATTATTCAAATGGAACCTCTAGACTATGTTGTCCCTTATAATTAGTGTCGCAAAACAACCGCAATGACTTATGTTAATCCACACACTGAATTTAAATATGTACTCTTAAATGGAACTAGAATAAGTTATACGTTTAAAAAAAAAATAACATTCAATTTTAAAATGAAAATATTAATTTAATTGACATCTAGTCAATGGCGGATCAAGTCAAGGGGTTTTGGGGGTTTATTTCCAAGGGGTAAATAATTCGGGGCCCTCTAAGTTAGAATAAAAGTTTCAAGAAAACTCTCATTAAGTCTGTTTTTGTCAATATCCTTTTTTCCTTCTATTTTATTCAAAGCTATCGACGATTTGAAAAAACAGGGGGTTATCAAAACGATAATAAAAGCGTTACAATTTTTATTTAAGGCGTAGAAACCTGGACCGTAAAGAAAAATATGAAAAAGAAAATTGAAGCTTTTAAAATGTGGTGCTGGCGACGTCTGCTGAGAATACTATGGACCGCTAAACGCACAAAACGCACCTAAAAGAAATGGAAACTCTAAAGATGACCGAATTTCGAACATATGTCTCAAAAGGATTCTTCGATACTTTGAGCATCTCGCCAGAAGAAACGATAGCCTGGAGAAGCTTGTCGCGCTTGGAAATGTACAAGGACGCAGGAGTAGGGGCAGGGCGTCCACCCACTGAAGCTACCAAGTGAATACCGCAGTAATAGAGACAACATCAAGAATTTTCGGAACAAGAATGATCACGATCCTCAGATATGAGGGTGCCCACCAAAGAAAATCTTTTTTATTGTATGTTATAAAATATTTGAAAGAATCTAAAACTACTTCATACATCTGAGTTTTATGAGATGAGTTCTGCCTTGGTGTCACATATTACATTACATTACATTACAGTGGCCTTATAACCCTAGGGCGGGTCTTTGCCACCTGGAGGACACCTTCGTCTCAGTCATGATGTCATGACTGTAGACAGACGTTCTCCAGGTTATCTAGGCTCTTCGAATACGGGTCAGGTCGCCAGCCAAAGCCCGGGAATCGAGCTGTCACGCGCGGATTGTAACAATAATAATCAGACGAGGTTATGGCCAATTCGTATTTAATTCACGGTCTGATCGGGTGCTGTGGGCACCACCCGTAGTACACACGTCACTGAATTGGCCTGGATAGCGGCCTGGCTCCTCATAGCTCCATAGAATCACGAAACTACGATTGTGCCCAACTGCCATCGCCACCACGTCTAATACCGGCACGCAACAACACTCGACTCGACATATGACAAAATTAATTGTCATTGTTGGAAATTTATGGCATTGTTGTAAATTCATTGTAAATTCATGTCCAACTACTTTATTTTCATCAAAAGTTTGTCCATCTTCCACATAAATAAAGCTAATGAACATGCCGAAGCATGGCTGGAGAAACTCGGCATCAATATCTGAACGGGACAGCAGAGATATAAGTTAGCCGTAGTATGGCCGCAAAAGGATAACGTCTTGGATTACTATGACCACAAAAGAGTAACCTTCCAAATTACCGAGAGCTAACACGCTTGTTCCTCCGGCTCTTTAAGACCCGGTAAGAAACACTTCTTAGTATCTCCGTCATCAGTAATTGATGTAGAGACGCGACTATTCCGAGCTGTGTTGACCCGGCTCCCTACCCATCCAAAGGCAAAGGGATAGTACCTTGAGCCGTTTCCCACCATATTACCACTTCCTACAAGCTCAGGCCCTAGTGGCAACGAAGAAACTCGTTCGGATGAAAGACATGCCACACCCGGGGGCTGTTTTAGACTATTTCTAAGGTATACGATGTTGGTCTGCCGACCCAAAAAGGGGTCCGCCTCTCCCTGAGGCCAGTGGATCAACCTGCACCAGGACTCTCTAAATTTATTGATAAAATTTTCAATAGTTTGCATTCCACTGATTATAGTGACGTAAAGGAGTATTCTGAATCTCTATACTAGGACGGGTTCATATCAGTCAAATTTTCTGAGGAAGTAAAATCGCTTCTACTATGGTAAACAATTTTTTTTTTCAATTAAAGCCTCTTTTACACGAGTGAAACCAAGTTTTATAGCTAATACAGCATCTGCTCTTGCTGGCATCTAGTATTACAAACTCTTTTCATTATACAAAAAAACTCGTTATTTGAGTTATACAAAAAAACGTAATTTTCCTAGAACCCTAATGAAATGAGCCCTTTCGTGTTCTGGGGGGGGCCCCGCGGCCGCTTAATCCGCTTAATCCGTCACTGCATTCAGTAAATGTACTTCAAAATAGAACAGGCGTAAAATTTGCATTATTGCTAAATTCTTCATCTCGGTTTTTATTTTGTATCCGATTATCCGGTATTTTAATATAATATAAAGAGAACCGCTACTGCGGTATCCCAAACAGAGAACATCTCACTAAGATATTAACTAATCCATAGCCTTTAAAAAAATCGAAACGTAAAGGTAATCATTTCAATACTCGTACAACTTCAAGGATGCTTCAGACAATAGCATTCAATCTAATCCGTTGCCACAAACAGGTGATGAAGTGCGGTTCAAAGGACTAGTCATTTTTGGGGTGGATTATGTTTAAACAGATGATAACAAATGGCGCCACTATCACTACGAAGAAGTCTGAGAATAACATTGTTTACCTAAGATTGTGTATTGAGCGATAGAGCTCAGATAGTACTTGGATAGGTTAAATTTACAGAGTTCTATTAATTCCATATGGAATACCCAACGAGAGGGAGTCTAACAAACAAAATCATCCCTGAATATTAAAAAGTCTTTATAAAACTTGCATGGTATTAATATTTCTAATAATCTATTATATAATTAACCGCGACCGAGGTAAGATAGTACTCGGATAGATTAATCCTCCGGCGAAATCTATGATGGGGGGGGGGATGCCAGTGTGAGAGACACTTTCGCAAGGAAAGGGGGGAAACTATGGGAAGGAAACTTTTCATTAACCATTGTCTTGCCTTGTAGGTAACAGGCAATCTGTAATATAAATTAACCGCGACGGAGGTCAACCATCAAAAATTTGTTGTATTTAAATTTACAAAATACCAAAAAACATTTTCTATAGGGCGAGTTTCAATAGCGTTGTCCCTATTTCGGCGCTATAGGAAATTTAATTCTATATGGGAGAGTGGCGCTCTGAAATTTAAGTAGCTTTTGGAGTAAATGAAAAAAAAATGTATAGACTTTGCTCGGAAGTCTGTATTTTTTAATTATCTTATTGAGACTTGTTTTATTAAATGTGAAGAAAATACGTGATAGCTCTCTTTTGTTAAATGAAACATTAATCGATTCAGAAACTAATCAGAAAACAACAACGACCAAAGCTGCTTATTGTCTAATAAATCACGGGAGGCCGTTCCCATAATGGAGGAAGTAATATTACACCCAGTGCAACTGGTAATTACAAAACATTATATTGAATAATGCCATATCATCAGATAACATTACATAACTAGTGATAGAGCAATGATATCGTGGCCGTTGAGCCGAAAAACAATGGACGAGATAATATACGATGTATGTATGTACACACTCGTGTACCATTGATCAATAGGCCAACACTGCACTTGACGTTCCCCTAAAAGATACAATATTACCTCAATATTTCTCCCCCCTGTCACGCACACGACAATTTTATATTATTATAGTATCACAAAATGTTACTATTTAAATATTTCCCGGGTTGAAATCTAAACCTCAATATTTTTTTCATCGGGTCTATAATTATGGCGAGACCGTGCTATTATTACGGCCTACTTGCACTATAAATAATTTTTCGACCTTCCCACGAATATAATTAAGCTATTCATCCCAACAGGACAATGAAACATAAATTGTAAAGATTTTTTTTGTTCATTTTATTCGACACATATTGCTCGTGTGATACACAGGTAATCGTAGATCGCGATGTGGTAAATGATTCATCCAATGCTATCATTAGAATATTAAAAAAAAAATGAAATTTGCATAATAATTTAATCAAATATCGTATCGCGTGCACTCTCACACTGATAAACAACGATATATCGTTGATTTTAATTTATTTACTTATTTGACTACGATAGATAGCATAACAAATAAATCCAAAGCGCTACTCACCCATATAAAGATTCGATAAAGATTCTAAATTTCTAATTTATTTTAACTCAGTCGCGCTTAACATATGCATGTTACCTACAAGCCATAACACTGGTTCATGAAGTTCATACAAGATGATTCCAAGCCAAAAACCGCGTAAAAAACATGATATTCATATAAGCAATTTCTTTATCGCTTTCTTGAGCATTATTACCCTCTAATAACGGCTATAATAATGTCCGACAATAATTTAATATTGTGTTTTTTAAATCCTTGCATGCTAAAACAACATGCCGTAGTCAATTTAAAATACGAGTATGTTTTTGCGCAGTTTTTTTAAACTTGCGCGGTTTTTCATGACCGCGTAAAAAGCTGCGCAAATCGAAAAATGGGTGTACTTAACAGAACATTCAAAAATTAATTAAATAACATTAGTGTTAATTTATACTAGGTTTTTTTATTTACGGGAACGTATCCCATGATTTTATATGAGCGTAAAATATTTTTTGCGCAGTTTTTATGAAAAGTATCTACTGAGAAAATCGAGGGATGGATGTATATCATTATCACGGTCATTGCAACTTTAATTATTTAATAAAGAGTACTATTTTTCAATGACTTTTTTTTATAATTAATAACATAGCAAAATCTGTACACGAGTACATTTAGTTTAATTTATCTAGTGTGCTCTCTTGAGGAGAAAGCATCCTGCGATCCTATCTTCTTCATGTGCCTTATCCGTTTTCAGACGCAGACGATCTGCATACTCTCGTCGAACAATTCTAGAGCTCCCAATCCGGTCCAGCTGGGAATATTGAGAAGCCACGACAGCTTCTTTCTTCCCAACGACCGTTTACTTTTTGATTTTCTCTCCATGATGATCTGCAGAAGGCGATACTTTGGTCCACAAATGATGTGTCCAAAGTACTAAATTTTACGTGTTTTGACGGTGTACAGAAACTCCTTATAAAGAAGTTGGAAGACGGTTGTATGCTTGACATGTTCCGTTCATGGAATCTTCAACATTCTTCCAGCTACCAGCATATAGAAGTACAGACCACACGTAGCATCGCAGAGTTCAGAGACGGATTTTTAGGAAGAGTCGACGACAACATAATATGGTTTTCATTTTGATGAAGGCATACGTCGCCATCTTAATTAAGACATTAATTTTCACCTCCGAACTTACGTTCTAACTAAATGATAATGACCACAGGTCTAAAAATTCCTTGCTTCTTCCCTCTTTTTAATTATCTTCTCTTATTTAATAAAAAAAATAATGATATGCTTAAATATTGTTTAAAATTCACATGGAAAATTGGGTCTCAGAAGTGCTTAGAAGATTGAAAAAAGTTATGTCATAATTTGCGCATTTTGTGGAAATGGTTTTTAAAAGACTTTTACGTTTCCATTTTTTTTTTGTGTAGAATTAGGATTTATTTAAAAGACGTTCCCATCCCCGTTTCAACACATCATACTCTGTATAAAAAAAAAACAAAGACCGTTCCACAATTCATACAAACTAATAAGAAAATTCCGTTCTGTGAAAGTGTTTCGATCATCAATCATCTCTATATCATCAAGCACCTCAAACACCCTGTCCCAAGACTTGAATGAACTAACTTCCAATTAGACAGCTCACACACGCTACGGCGTGTCCATATTGATATTAAACGATGTTTTTCCATCACGCATGATTTTGCAGAACTCATGCTGTTCGAGTCGTCGGCAATCGTCCGCGTCCGATATTTAATATTATTACCGGAACGTGTTCACGTCTTCATCATCAGCTCGGCCCGCGGCACCAGTTCTCACACCGTCTCGTTCGCCTGGCTGTGTGGTGCTGTTCTTCTGCTGGTAATTTGCTTCCAAACAATGGGACGGCAATAAAACAAACCGTCCCGAAATGATATTAATGGTGTACCATTCGCGCCAGAGACATTCAAACGTCTTTCACACTCGATTTTTATGAAGTTTTTTAACATTGAACGGACGTAGCATCCGATCACGATTTTCACATGCGCGTACATTTCAACCAACAACGACAACAACAACAAAAAATCAACGCGGACCCCAATTGAATATTATCAATCGTTAATGTGAGAGAATCGCATGCATTTTTTTATTCGAATTCACAAAAAAAAGTTTTGAAACCACTGTGCGCGCATACATTATTGTAATTTGACGTAATATAATGTGACATCGAATTTATTCTTACGAAAATTTGTTTCTTTACTTTGCATAATTACTATTTCTTTATGTGTAATTCGTCCATTGTATTTCGTGCGGAAGATCATTATCTTAATGTTACAGAAATATTATTGAAATATTTTCGTTTGTGATGAATAAATAATACGCATTGTTATAATACAATTTAAAAAATATATATTTAAACGGAAAAAATCTTACCAATTTCTCTGAATGATGCGAGTTGCTGCCAACACGTGACAAGACTGCAAGATCCCGATACACCGTGACATTTGCAAGTAATTCGCGATTTTTTTATCACCGCCTATAAGAAAAATGCACAACTTAAGTATCTCAATAAATATTATCTATTCTCTAGCATATATGACTGTGACATTTTCTAGAACAAATGAGTACATCATCTTTAATTACAGACATGGGAACGTAACTCTTCCTAAGTAATCGTCTATTAAAGATCTGGGTATTTTGTTTGATTTCAAGTTAAAATTTAGTCTACACCAGTATCGAACGTGTGTATGAGATCATCAAGAATGTTGGGCTTTGTCTTGAGAAATTCTCATCACCAGTACATAACCACCTTGCACTGTGCGAGTTGCCCTTATGGACGCCACCTCACTACCATCGAGCTCGTTTGCGTATGCTTTTTCTTCCGCCCAATTTGAGGACAGTTGCTCTCAGAAACTCTCCGGTAACCAGAGCTATTACTCTGCTCAACCACTTGGCCGACTATGTAGATATATTTGATGTTAAATATCGCCGTTTTGTTGATATTTTATATGAGATTTTATAATTCTTTTTCTTCACGTTCATTTTGTTATTTTTTTCACGTTACTATTATGTTTTTATGCGTGATTGGCGACCTGGGTTATTCTGTAATGCCAATCACGCATTGATTTTTTTTTATTATAAATAAATAAATAAATTTAAAATTAGTAATAAGATAATACTCATTAAATTTTCAATTTCAAAATGCCGATATGAATAGACAGAGTCATTAAAGCGAGAAGAATACATTAAAGCAAACAACCTTTATCACGCTGGATTACCTTAGTCCTAAAATATTAATAACACCCTTCGGGCGATAAAATGAATAATTTTATTACATCATATTTTAACGCTCATACATAGTATTACCTAATTGATACATTAATGGCAATATAAAAAGGATATATGTCCATTATTAAAGCTATCAGAGGAGCTGTTAATGTAATAGCTGCATTCAAGACGCGAGGAGGATATAAACACAAAACCCATCCTCTTTTATAGCTTCAACTTTAAACTAATTAACAATTAGTAGAAGTTTTAATTAGACACTATTGTCTCGTATTCTCGATTAACGCGGAATACGCTCGGGAAAAATAAATCACTATGCAAAAAAGCATACTACAGCATTTATTTTGGCATCACAGTGTTTCTGCATTAATAACGATATTATGGTAAATTTGATACGTACCCTCCGGCCAGCCTCGTTGTTATGTCTGTTCATAAGTGCTCGGGCATAGCGCTTTCCTCCTTTTCTGTTCCGAACCTCTCTCTCACGGCTGTCTACGAAATTCTGTGTAAATCTAAAAACATAAATCACACCTTTATATATAATTTCATTATGGAAAAATAATTAAGTCATACGAGGTATGATGAAAAAAATGTGCTTAATTTTTGTTTTGCTTAAAAAATGTGTATTTATTCATAAAAAATAAGTAGTTCTCAACTTCCGTTACTTTTCTAAAACGTCTTTTTTTTCTTAAAGTGTACTCCATGGACATGAAGAGAGAGTAATCGGAAAGAATAAGGTTTGGGGAATATGCAGGGTGTGGCAGAACCTCCCAGTTAAAATTATCATTTTTTTCTTGGGTCATTCTTGCTTTAAGTGGGCGTCCATTATCGTGATGAAGAATAATTCCCTTACTGTTAAACAAAATTGGACTTATTATTAATCTTTCTAATTGTTGACAGTAAGCATCTGCAGTAATTGTTTCACCCAGTGTTAATAATTCGTAATGAATTATTCCTCTTACATCCCACTAAATGCACAAAATAACTTTTCAGAGTGTTAAACCATTTTTAAGAATCAGAACGGGAGTTTGATTCGAAGAAAGCCATCCCCTTTATCGACTTATATTATCGTAAACGAACCATTTCTGATCTCCAGTTACAATTTGGTGTAAAAATGGCAACAAATTACAATTTGGTGTAAAAATTTCTTGGCTACAAAGAATTGCATGCGTTTCTCTAGTCACGTGCAGTATCAACATTTTCAATCTATTTGTTTTACCGATACGCTACAAATGTGACTGTACAGTCACATATGAGGACTTGAGTCTCTGAGACAATTCCTCAATGGCCTAAGGATCAGACTCGACCGAAGGTTTAGGATAGGTTTAAAGAAAATACTCTTTATACTCTGTAATAAGAATTTTAGTTTATCTCAGCAAATTCTTTATTCATTTATCGATATTGATTTTATTTGCTTCAAAGTTGTCCCTATCAGATATACAATCCTTGGAGGACATCTAGAACGATTTTTTTTAAATGACGGAGATTCTATTATTAAGTTATTTTTCATCAGCCTTAGTAATAGGATGAAATCGTAGGGAACCATTGGCGGCGAATACAAAGTTCTAAACATAATAACAGTGTTGTTTCTGTCAAAAATTCTTTACACATTTCCCAACTGTTTATATAAAAAAAAATGTCGAGTACATAAAATTTGTTAAACCTTTTTTACAACCGACGATGGAGATTGTTTTTTTGTGGAAAAAGTGGAAATACTTTTTAGCCAAAAAACAAGAACATTGTAATGCCCCAGTCTCAGCTGGGGAATTACAATGTTCTTGTTTTTGTTAACCAGTCTCAGCTGGGGCATTACAATGTTTTCATTTTTGTTACCCAGTCTCAGCTGGGGCATTACAATGTTCTTGTTTTCAATAAAAAAAATCCACGTTATCCATTTTTTCACACCTTTTCGACAACCAACAATAAAGTTAGCATCCAATATGACAACCAATGTCAAGATACGCCAGAAAAAAGTCTATTAAAACAACAATAAAACATTGTGTCGTTTAGATTTATAAATCCCGCGAAATTCAAAAACTTCTGCATATTTTTCGATAAAAACTTGTATTTATATAAAAGAATTTTACTCCTGGTAAATATATTACGATACCTCTTCAGATTGCCGTGCGAATAAATTCACCCCTCGATTCAGTATCAGAACCTACATAATATAGACCGATTTTATACAGAGGACTTGAAACGCCATGTACACAGCTCATAGTGGCGTAATTGAGCCTCCATAGAAAAAGTCATAACATATGATAATAAAAAAATAAGTATTGATTACTTGTATAATAAGATACTTCATCAAATAAAATATATTATTTAAAAATTGGATTCGTTATTGTTGTTATACATATTTTATTGTGAAAATTACTCCTCTATGTTTTTGTAATATAACGGCGCTGTATGCCGCGTCTCGACGCGAAAGAGATAACAACACACCGACGCTATTTAAGCGCCGCCCCCTCGTATTGATTTTCCTTTAGAGCCCTTGCAGCACGTTATCTTCAGAAAGCATTAAGTATCCATCGCATAGCAGAATATACTATAGCATATGACACTAGCAATAAGAGTCATTTTCCTGAAGCTTTTCACGGAAAACTCGGATATCCTAATACTGCTGCCAGGTTCGCGGGTTCTCTTACTCCTGGTAGCAAATAACACGCATCCTACGAAATCATAAGGATACAACACAACATATAAATTTAATTTATATTAAAATGGTAAATGTTTAATTAGCATAGTTTGAACAAATCAATGAATAACGTCCGACGTTGAAAGAGATTCGTTCGTAAAAAATGTCATGGAATCAGTTATGCCCTTATGCCACAACGACAACGACGATAATCCGCTTCAGATAAACCTACAAATCCATTATGCTTTCCTAATATTTTTTAGCGGATTTGAGCAATCTTAACCGAGCTTAACGCTAAAGCTTTATCCGTCCTACGCTATTTCACTTCAGCTGAAGTATTAAACATTTAAATAAATCAATGTTATAACTAAACTAAAAAATATTGTTTTTACACATCATGATAAGCATAAATTTCGAATCTAAGCTCTGAAACAATATTATTTATTTATTAATTGTTAATAATAAATTATTTAAACAATATCGTGTTTGACATTATATAAATATTTCACATTGCGGTCATATAGAAAAATGTTATAATGCCATGAAAAATGTTTAATAACAAATGTTTAAATATTTCTAGAGATTTCTGGAATTTCTCCATCTCCTCTGCTTCCTTGTAACCTGTTAGAAAAATGACTGGAATGCGGGAATTTGTTCCCGAAGTGTTTTGAAAGTAGTTCCCACCGCATACGGCCTGAAGAAAATATCTGAAATAGCTAGAATTCCGTTACCTCCTTCGCAGTTATTTAACCCTGCTGGAGAAAATTCATCAATACAATGTTTCACATTAAATTTCCGTGCTTTCTTTATTCCTGAAAATGGTGAAAAGTATTTCTAAATATTTTCCAACCCTTGTGATTTTTAAACAATGAGTTTTTCGTAGTTACATATTAACAATATATGCTATTTAAATATCATATGCATAAAAACAATTAAAACAACCAAAAGTTATAATATAGAAAAAATAATTCCGATTGATGACTTCTGAAAAGTCTGAAAATTCACAGCGCCGAACGACGTGTTTTCCTATGTTTTCCCTATCCCTTGCTTTAAACATTAAAAATGTGCTTTTTTGCACTCTTCTACATCATCATATCCTGTTAATAAGGATCAACAGCGTTCAGCGAAAAAATTAAATGTACCGCAGAGCGTTGCGGCGATAAAAACCACTGAAACCCGCTCGCATCCTATGTTTTCCCGATGGGAAAAACGAAAATTTTTTATAAATATTTTCTTAGATTCTGTTTCTGCACCTTGAATGTGAAATAAATAATATTAAATTACCCTGATAATGAATAAAAAGGTTGAGGGGGATGAATTGATGTTTTCAAAGCTTCTCGGCGTCATACTACCCTGGTTGAATAAGCTCACGATAGCGGAACTTTCCAACTGCACAAATCTTTCTCGTTCTAGCAAGACGCCGAGGGATGCCAAAAATGACCAAACAAAGAATAATTAGTAACACAACCAATGTACTATATATTTATAGTATCTATAAAAAAATATGATTCATAATTTGCGTTTGTATATTGTTGTTATTTTGTAGAGAATTACAATTAAAATTAATGTTGTATTTGTGGAAGAATGTTCTAATTCCCGCTCCGCATATAAAAAGGGGAAATACTCGCACAATGCTCCCCTATTGTTATACGCCCCTGGTATAAAAATCTCAAATATGCGACATTTTAAGGCAAAGATGGAAGAGTTATTTTATATTTATTCATTCGTTGTTTGGTTTTGTTTCATTTATTCTTTTCAGTGGAAATAAACCCACCGAGTTGTGTTACTGAGCTGGGGAAATTTTCCAGCCAAAATTCGTTGGTGAAAAATTTTCCGAGTGCTCCTATACATTATGTTTCCCTACTCGAGAAAAGCCGAAATATGCAGAAAAATCCATGTTTTTGTGAAAACTGTCATAACGGAAAAGCCGTAGTAGAAAATTTTATGTTTATGGCGAGAATTTTCCGAACCGTTCTGTTGAAACTAGGTTTGTGTACTGAAATCGCTGCATATCTTGTTTTATGAGCATGACGTCACAAAGAACAAGATGTTTAAAAATGCATCTAACTATTAATACAATTAAAATATTAAAAAATATGAAATGTGGTATGATTCGGCTGTGGAATAGTTTAGCAAAACATTTTTAATATATAAATATATAATTGTATTGATATTCATTTGAGACATTGCGATCACCCGGTGGAGATAAGTTTCCCGACCTGCGCAATTTCCTGGCGGGGTAGTGAAATTCCATCCTCCCCCGTCGCTGGTATCCTGGTATTGTTTCATGCCGTGGAAAACGACTTTGAGCTTTCACGTAAACACAACCGACGTGAAAACTCAGTTTTTCATGAAACAATGCTGGAAAAGCGCGGAGTAAACCCCTGCCGAACGACCGGTGAAAAGCTCGTGGCCTTCGACTTATCCCGCGCGTTCATAGTCTCCTGGCCCGTTTGGCCTCTTACGATAGACATTCCAAAGCTCGATAAAACGAGAATTTATGTGTTTTCAAGGCAATGTTGTTTATGTTTATTTTATTTCAGAGAAATGCTATTTTTTCAGCACGTTTTTTAAAATAAAATAAATGTTTTATTTATTTTTATTCGTGTTCGGAATATATTGTCTGAAAAAAACAATATAAAGAATAATGAAAATACAGAAAATGAAATTGTGCGCGTATGAAAGTTTTCAGAATTTCTGTCTGAAACGTAAAATTGAAGCCCTTTCCTAGCGTGAAAAACTACACGGGGCGCATACGACGCCGGGGGTGAACCTTTCCAGCGTACACGTGAAGAAAACTTGCTACGTTGTTTTCCACGCTTTTCCTACGAAACGCATAATTACACTTCGTCCTCATACAATCCTAATAATTATTTCACCTCTGACCTGTTTTTTTTTAATATTTTACACTTATTTTATTTGAGAATATGCGATTATGATACTTAAAGCATGAAAATAATTTTATTATTTATTTTCTATAATTATATTGAAAAAATAATATTCTAAATATAATAAATATTAAGAATATTAGCAATATCAGCAATCATAAAATAAATAATAAAAACTATATTTAATATATTGAACTAATAACTTTTCCAAAGATGATAAAATAATATTTGTCACATCTTTGCATACACGAGAGGAATGTAAATATTTTTTTCAATAGAAGTATATATTTTTTATATGCGATATTACGACGATACACAAAGGGACGAACGGTGATACACAAAGGAACCGAATTCCGGTTCCCTTAATTTGTAGTAGTCCAATGCAACCAGAAAAAAAACACCCATAGAATAATCGGTCACTCATAAATGCGTTATCCACGCATCAACAACATTTAATAGAACACGATAGGGTTCCGGAGCCTAGCGAATGTATGGGGGTAGCGGAACTAAATGGGATCTGATCAAACTGATGCTGCAACCGAACCAGATCAGATCCAACGCGCAGATAATAAAAGAATACGGAGATAATAAAAATCATACAGAAATTCCCCGACGGTGGAATTATACATTTTTTTTTTCACAACAGATCTTCAAGATAAACCGTATAGACGTATAATTATAACTTTGTTTTGGAAGCATTATAGTTTTGGGACCATTTGTCATGGGGACGTCATCGGCACATATCTGAGGGTAAAATAATCTAGATAATAAAATGTCCCCCTACAAACGGGTACCGCTCACTTGAATCCCACGAGGGGTGTTTTATTTAATCATGGAAATAACTAACCTAGTCTATGAGAAAATATTTTATTAAACCTCGAATTTTAATCATATGTTTAATTTACAATATAAAATGCTGATCACATTAATGGTAATACAATCTAGTGTAGAGAAAATTTGTTTATTTATTTTGTAAGATAGATATAGATAAAGGTATGTTACATTTTAGGAGCACTGGTCGGTAAACGCTGTGTTGCGCTGCGACTCGGAACAGTCCTGCGCTTTCCATACTTAGTTACTTTTTAAATATCTTTTTTTTAATTTTTAGAGCTGGAGATTTTGGACATCGTAAATACCCGTAAAATTGTGTACTTTAGTTGAAGTATTGCCTCCTGCAGACCTTCATGTAGGGAAAAGTGGAAGGAAAACGATGGCTGGGAAGAAACTAACAATCGTGGCTTTATAACATTCTAAACTGGACCGGATTTAGAGCTCCAGAATTGTTCCAGCTGGCCAAAAATGGTTAATTAAATGAAGATTAAACAGTGTTTTAACTTGTGGGTAACGTACTATCAATTTGATAATGTATGTTAACCGCTACTGAGATAGGATTAGTACCTGGATAGGTTAATCTACAGACGAAAATTTATAAATTCTGAGAATACTTTAGGACATTGGCCAAGGGGGAATACAAGTGTGAGAGACTCGTTGTCCCCGCATCTTTAGAATCTCTATCGAAACTTTATATGGGTGAATGGCGCTTTGGAATCATTCTGTCATGCCGTCCATCGTCAAATAGTAATCATAAAATATAAACAAGTAAATCACCTACATCCAAAAACGAACATAGATGTGGTCAGTTCCATAGATTCTGCGGAACTACGATCACTACAGACCGCTATCCGTGCCGATCCGATGACGTGCATATTACAGAAAGTAGGACCCGATCAGACATTAAAACCAAATACGAATGAGCCCTAAGATACCTCAACTCCGGGCTCACGACTAGCGATCTGCCTTGTAAAAGTCTAAATGAACGGGAGGACAACCAGCATAACTCTAACCATAGGGTTGAGTCGGAAGCGTCCCTGCTGGACCTTGGTAAGAGGATGGAGGAAGCCCAGGAATCAGCGGAGATGGCATAACGCCCTTCGGATGGTAAAGACCCACACATGGCTAGGAGTCACCTAAGTAAAATAAATGTTGTTGGCCACTGCATTCACAAATCATGAAGGTTTATATTGTTGAGCTTATACGGTTTGGTGCCTGAGTTTATCTGTAATGACAATGTAAGTTAATGTGACTGAGCTAAGTTAGTACTCGGATGGTCGGAAGTCTATGGGTTCTAGGAATTCTTTATGGCACTAATCGAGGGGTGATTGTGAGAACAATTTTCGAGTTCTAAATCCAATAAAACATAGAATATAAGGAATATAAGAATATAAGGAATATAATATAGAATATCTTATCAACTGCATATTCCTTCTTTTTAGGGGACCCCTCTCTGGGGAGGTCTTTCCCATGATGAAAGGACTGTTATTGCGCGACAGGGCTAATAATCACTTGAGACTTGCTACTTGAGACTCGTTTTGGGCAGATGTGCATATGTATGCCTGTGTATA